>FAPP01006561.1:6366-19185 GCA_001485965.1 Heliconius ismenius | reverse complement strand
ATATTTTTTTATTTTACTTTCAGGGGGCCAGATATATTTAGTCAGGGGACCGAATCAGGAAAATAAAGAGAACTTTTAAAAGTGAACTACAATTATCACGTCTAAAGACTATCAGTTAATTAATATACAATTTAAAATCCAATAAAGAAAAAATAATAATAGAAACGAAATATATCATTTTACATAAACTAAAATAAATATTAGGTTAACGAACTCAATATATATACGAGTATATTGCAGCTTCATATTTTACATTTCAAACTCCAACCAAAACACTAGTTAGTTATATGAAAACAAGTTTGAATTAAAATAACAAACGCTAAACGAAGCAAACGAAAGTGTTTTACTCCACCAGATTCATTTCATAGCGAAACTTCTGAACGACCTTCGGGGTGCAACTTTTCAATTTATTTTAAAGATGGCGCCCCTCAACGTCTTAAGAAATTTGCATAATACTTAATTCAGATGCTCTGAGATAGATAAAAAGAGCACGAAGCTAAGAGGTTTTAAGAAGATTCATTTTCTCATTCCATTAATCTTGTTAAACAATGTAAATATGTTATATTTTATGCATTCATAATTATTTAGTTAGTCTTTCTACCCAAAAAATAATAAAATTAATTAATAAAAACAACGATTTTATTACATAATTCATAAAATAAGATATGTTTTCATGTTAGTCATATGGTAGATTTCAATATTTAATCAATTTTTAATTAAATAGATACAATTATCAACACTTGAAGGAATTAACTTAAAAGAAAACCAACAAAAGGTTATATTCATAAACTATTCCGTTTTCCGTAGTGAATTCTAAAGGCACAAGTTTCATAGTGTTACTTTATACGAACAGTTCATGAGTCCAGAACGGAGTATTGGCTCAGAAGTAATACAGAATGCAATAGCGTTAGGTCTCGAAATTGGAATCCACAACAAAGGGACGTCAAAGAAACTAGTAAGTGCACGCGGCATAAAGACCGACGTTGCAGGGAGCTGAGGAGCCTCGTGCGTCCATCTCCCCCCCCGGGGGGCCGAAAGTGAGCCCCCTGTCTCACACCCGAAGATGCATCGAGTTTCTGGCCGAAACCGCACCACCCCTTGTAATGAGTTTGCACCTTTATGCATTCTGCCAATTAACTACTATTTCTGTTTGTTGTATTAAATCGACACAGGCTAATTAGTGTTGCAAATCTCCAGTGGATTTTAGTATTTTGGTGCTTGCATGTGTGTATGCTAAAATTATGTACATAATATTATAGAAGTTTTATCATTGTTTTAGAAACGGATTGCTTTCATATCATTTAGTATGAGCATTTTAAGTATAAAGCTTAGAATATATTTAAAAAAACACACAAGTAATGTCTTAACCTTGCATTCTAGTTGACATTTAAAGTTTAAACCCCTTAAAGATGCCATGCACATACAAGGTATCCCGAAAGCCTGCACCTATGATGTCTGCTGGAAATACGTACCTGCACAATACAGTCACGACATGCCCGTGCACCGATAAATCGCATTAGAGCCCACGTGAAACGAATACATTTTTAATCTTGTTTTCCTTTATATTATCTAGGTAAGAAAAGCACCTGTCTGTCGCAAATTGATCTTTTATAACGTGTAACCTTTCACTATAATGCAATCCTTATCGAAAGTAACTACATATGTTTATAATGTAATATATCATGTAGATACAGACAATATCCAAACTTACAAAAAAAACTTTTTTGCATTCATAAAATAAAACAAAACGTTGAAAACCAACATATTTTGTAAATGGCAACTTTTTAACATATTAAAAAAACATGCATTCACCATCGCTCATTACAAAATAAACAGAGAGGCTGAAAATTAGGGAACGTGTTGATAAACTCCGACGTACGACGTACGGCGAGAGCACAATAAAGTTACCAAAAAACGAATAGGACACACCGCAAATATTAATAACGCAAGCGCTGCCATCCATAGCTCTTTTCATTCGGCACGAGCCGTGCATGCTGTGTCAAAGCACGTAATTAGTATTTAGGAAGGTGGTAAGAAAGGCGAGGTCGTGGGCCAGACGTCGGGTATCGATCGGGCGACCTGCCCCACGCTGCGCCTGCCCCCCCAGAGGGGGTTGGGAGCCACGCACATCGAGGCACCAATTGACACACTTAAGGTAATACTTGGCACTTATGACGTTGCCTTCTTTGCAGTTAGCCAAACGACGACGTTGCGCTAAGCTTAGTTTTGAAATACCAACATTATGGCCGAATGCAACCCACGCTGATTACACAAATATATACTTATACATACATGTATATACAGTCGACACAAACATGTTGAACTAAAGAAGGTTTCATTAAATATATTTTTTAGTTTATTATTTTCGACTACTTGTTACAAAGCTGGCAGAAATAGCTGAAAGTTACAAAGGCTCGACCCAGTTGGCTGTGAGCCCGCCTCTAGGTCGTACCAGCATACGTAGAAATAAATGCATTACTTAACCTTGAAATTGTTTAAATCAAATAACTTTCTCATAAAGTTTAACAGGAATTGTCGTAAACGAAACAGCGTGAAATATAGTCACGTGCCGTCACGTTGCATAATATAGTGAAGGATATCGAAAAAGATCTTACATTTATATTTTATTATATTTAAATATAAAATTTTGTAAAAAAATACTAGCTATATTACTATGTATACCGTAAAGTATATTGAGTAGAAATATAAATACGTAATATTAAAATCATATACGAGTACGGTTATTAATTTATCGTCGTTGAGTTCCGCCACTCAACACGCAATGCCTTGAGAATTTGAGGGAAAGTAGGGAACGAATGTGTTTGAATGAGAACTCAGTGTTTTAACACTACGTTCCTAAGTTGCCTCTGCCTACCTAGTTTTGTGCGGGATACAGTGCTAAAAAATATAATTTATTATATACACACTTTGTCAGGTGTACTTAATTAAAAATACTAACTGTATAAATTTATTCAGCAAACAAATTTTAAATAGAACCTATAATAAATGAAATTAATAAAATAAATTAACTTTCAAATTGTGAAAAACGCCAATCAATATTATGTATTCAAATCTTTCTAATACTACGTAAACTATAACACTAATTATTTACATTTCTACTCGTTTCATACAAAACAATTTCCGGCAAAGGAATTAGGAGGGAAAATAAGCAGAGCACGCAGATTGTCCGAGGCAACGTCGGTGCACTTTGGAGCTCTTGGGGGAGGGTTAGACACCGGGCGAGGGTTGGGTGGTGTAAAATCACCCCCAATCATTTATACCCGAACTGCCTGTAGAATTACTAGCTGTCACTAAATTCTAGAAATTTCTCAGCCATCCCCAACATTGCATGTCTAGTATGAAACAAGATATATAAAGAGTGTTTAGAGAAGCAATGTACATTTACCTTAGAGAGATTTCATTTCAAAACAGTCTCGAATATAACAAGATGAGAATGCTGCACATTTCGCTTCCTGTATAATATATTGCAGAGCATTCTCTCGACGTATCGTAGAGTGCGTTATGTACCTACGATAATAATTAACTATTTGAAATGGTATACACGTATCTATATAAATACAACTTATCTAGAAATGGCTTTTACCTGTAACATGAAACGTTTACTTGTATTTAACTTAAGTAATTCTATGGATATATTAACTCTGTCTTTTATTTATTTTTTAAGTATAAGTAAAAATTCTCAATAGGCCTTAAAAAATATAGTTACTGGTATTCTTATTTTGATAACTTCGCTAATTTTATTAGCTAAATGTTCTGTGCATTTATAAAAATAATGACATGTAGTACGAAACTATGCATAATTTATAATTATTGGCATACGGTTTGGAATTGGCGATTAATTGCACTACATTCAAAATGGTGTCCTTTGAAAGCACAGATACTTAATACAGCAAATATTTGCTATAAATTGACACAATATACAATAATTTAGATTAAATTCAACTTTACTTTCGTCTACATTATATTCATATTCAAGCTACGTATTCCAAAACAATTGAAGAATAAAATAGTAAAGCCAATATATTTCGGAAGCAAATTCAATTAGCAGTATAAGACACTGCGCTAGTGCTAGAGCTAGCTATACACGCCACGTGAGATGCGACGCTATTCGTGTCAGGAGCCTGTATCCGTGACCCAGTTACCAACACCCTCTCCCTGGGTTCCGTAAATTTTGGTCTAGGTTATGTCATTTAGTTACAAAATACTAAGTTTTAAAGTGACAATGCGTAATGTTGATAATTATAACTTATTTGATTGTTCTATTTTTTGTTAAAATATGAGGAATCGAATTTTTTTTTAGATTTTTTTGATTATATTTAACTTCTCATCTATTGATGATTTTACAACATAAGGTTCATAAAAAAAGAAATGTTTTAAGTTAGATTTTTTTTATTACCAAATATTTAAAAATATATATAAAATATTTTAAGGAAAATAAAATAGATATATGGATCTATTAGTAAGAGTAATGTTTAGGTACTCTTTACACTCGACGAGATGAGCATTAAACAACAATTGTCTAATAAACTCAATTAAACCTTTATTATCTTAGAAGTAATGAAACATATTATACATCATTTACAACTTTGTTTTCATGAATATAATCAATGTAGGTACGTACGTAATTGAAGAAAGTAAAATTTTAACAACATGTATTATTAAGTAAGCGGTGAAAGATTTGTGAAAAAAGTTTTTTATTTATTTTCATATTTACTTTGTACCTAATTAAATATATGTTTCCATAAAATTGTCTTAATAAAACAAACTCCACTAAATAGTTTACCTGTCCAAAAACACATATGTACTTGTATATAATACGATAATAAAATTAAAAACATATTATCTGTATAATTAAAGCGACATAATCTGATATAATTATTATTAAGTAAACACCGTAATTTTACGCTATCAACGCTTGATCGACATGTCTCTGTAGAGTCGAGATATGATGTTCCTGGGACATGTGCAACAAAAATTATTATTCAAAACGGTCACGAATGCAATTGAAATCAAAAGCGTCCTCCAGTATTAATTTAAAACGAAGCATGAAAAATGAAAACAACGGCTGCATCTTCGGAGATATTAAGACAGGTGCACTCATCAAGATCATTACAAAGAGAACGATCGAATACGTCTAAATTACTGGTACTACCGTGCGATTATAATATTCCGTTTAGTTAGATATATACAGTAATTAGAGGCAATCGCGACACCGTCCGCGTCGGCGCGAGTGGCGCGAACCGTCCATTAGCCATGCTAATTTGAGCCGCTACCGTGCACAATAATCTCGGGAAAAATCGCCTCCTCAAGGGGCACACTGAAACCCATGCTAGCATATGCATGCTTGCTCAATTTGCATCGGTTAATTATAGCTTAAGTAACGGAGTGCGGTTCGATGTGAAAATAACTTCCTTTTCGAATGTACGAGAACGTTATATGAGTAATTATACCGATGCGAACTATCTTGTTGTTATCGACTTCGTATGCTATCTATTGAAATCATCTGCTGCTGAAACAATGTGCGCACGAATATGTAAACTGCATAACAATAGAGTTTTCCTTTAAACAGTCGAGATTGAGGCCCGCAACGCAAGGGGGACTGTAAATATTATGATGGTTGTAGGTTTGATATCCATAAGGAGAATGCGTATATTTAAATTGTTCCCATTTTCTCGCTGATGGACACTTACTTAACGCGCAATGTCCATCGAAAATTGTAAGGAGAAATGGGGAATGGCATTGTAAAAAGTGTTAAGAGTAATACTGCTTTCGCTCTTCTTGCTCTGTTCTCCATGTAAGTTTTACTAATCTTCGTGTAATGCTGTTTAGAAATTTTCATTTAGGTTGACAACATTTATTTACCGCGGACCTAACAAGTGGGTCTCAGGCTGCCTGTCCATTGAAGTGGAGTTAGGGTGCGGAGGAGAAACGAAAATTTAGAAAACGAAAATAAATAAAAAAATGTCTAGATTTAACAGTCTTAATAATTGATAATTTAAATGATTCCAGGTGACTTAATGCAGAATCATGTGGAATATCTGTAGAATTTTTCTTCGACCATAGCTTAGGTACTATTAAATTTGTATGACATTGAACAACAACATAAGATCTAATCAAGAAAAATCCTATTGCAGTTAAGAAAACTATCTATTACAAACACTGAAAAGTAACTTATCAGCCGACTAAGATTTTAAATTTAGTGTTCTAAATTAAATCTTTTGTATCTTATAATTTTTTTATCAAAAATTTACTATTTTTAATAATAGCTTCCTCCATCCTCATTAAGATTTTCCCATTCTCAAGTTTTCACCGAATTTTCGACCCATTACGTGTTGAGTAGCGGAACTCAACGCCGCCCACACAAAAAATATGTGAAAATTTAACTTTAGTGGTAGAGGCAATAAACAACTTCACATGCGTGCGTGACTATAATATAGAATTTAATTTTTTTTCATTTCCGAACGATGTCACAGATTACAAACGGTATCGATCAGCAACTACAGGTCCGATAATCTCCTGCTCATATATATACTTTTTCCTTTTAAAAAATTAAACAAATATCATGTCCAACGCATAACAGTCGCTACGTCAATTAATTCACGCCAAAATTTCAACTTGAATAAGATGTCTGCCACATCGCCGATAAACCTGTATCGACGATATAATTGGCATAATTTTAAATTTTGTATACTCAAACAATTGATTAAAAATAAACGAAGAAAATCATACTTAAATTATAGGTCTCTGTTATAATTTTAACCAGTGCCAATTTACTTAATAACTCTGCCGTTTAAATAACATGGTATTATTGTAAATTTTGGCCTAAAATTGATATTTCGTATCGTCAGGTTCATCTTTACACGAGCTTTCTTACGAATCTGCAATACATAAATGCGCATGCACATTCACACCTTTTGCCATTAAACTATATAAAAGTCAAACATATCAAAGTACTTTTTAATCAAAAATAGAAAATTTAAGCTTCAATCGAACATATATTAAATTAGTGAATAATTACAGTAATTAATTTAAGTTATGCAATATTTTTTTAGTCTTTAGCAGACGAATTATTTACTATTTCTAAATAAATATCAAATTTAGTATTTTTTTTATGATTATTGAATTTTCACTCTATACCTATTATTAACGCGACCATTGTGGGTTCAACTCCACTCGAATAATTTTCCACTCAACACGCATTCTCTGAAAAAATTCGGCGGAACGTAAAGCGCAGAAGGGAGAGACTTAACACTAAGTTTTCTCTGCCTACCCAGCTGTACGAGTAAAAATCAAAAGTAAAAACCTAAAAAAAATAATGAAAAAAGAAAATGCAAAAAATGCATACATCATTACATTGACAATTGACTAAATGGGTGTCGCTATATAATAATCAATAGATACACTTACATGAATATTTATTTACATAACACATATGATCAACATAATGCTTTATTAATCCTTATTAAAATAAAGATACCTCTCATTAAAATATGATAATTAAATAATCAATGTTCTGTCCACTATTTTAATATATTAAATTAAGAATCCAGTAGACATTCAAAAGTTATTCTAGTCAAGTATTTAAAGCTTTAAATTTATATTTTTTAACTTATTTAATTTTTTTCATTTTCAAATGTATATTTATTAAATAAGATAAATCATTTGAGCGTCTACTGACTCTTATTCTGAATAAAATTCAGAGCAGGAATATAATTGAAGGCCTCTTGATAAGTCAGCAATTTTACGAAATACATTATGGTAGTCACTAGTAAATTTTAAAATTAAAAACATATGAATCATATAAAATTTTTTGTTCCGTATTACTGATGGAAAAAAAGTTAAATAAAAAATGTTGAAGACCTCAAGAATGAATTAATATGCTACATAAAACCCTCAAAATATGTAGTCACAATAATAAAAGGCAAATCATAGCCCCATAACATTTCCCCTTCCTTTCTATATTTTTTATGTTTATGTGATTATATATCTCAATTTGAAAAGATCGATTAATATGAGAATTCAAATAATCGAGTTTCTTCAACGCCAAGAAGGAATATTATGGGCCATGTAGTTTACTTAAAACTGACTCGATATCGATATTTTGTATGTTAGCAGAGTTTAAAAGATATTGGGCATCTGGTTTGTTTTTCTTATGTATCGATTCATCTGATGCTTCACTTGTGATTCTCTTTCTTTTCTTAGTGTCCGTTTTTTCTTGCATTTCTATGCTTTCTACTTCTAGAACAATCTCTGTGACTCTTTCGCATTCTTGTTTTTCACTTTTCAATGGTGTATCAATACTGGTTAGTGTGGAATCGAATATTTCGTAGCATTGTGCTCTTCGATCTTTCATTGGAGTGTAAAGATTGTCAAAATTACATATCGACCTCACAGCATCTTCAGTTTCTTTAGGGTTGTATTTAATAGAATCTTCTTCGAATAATACTTTAAAATCAGTAGATCTGAGTCTAATAGATACATCATCATCTATACACACCTCCATAGAAAATTTCTCTTTTAATTTGACCGTATCCAATTTTGGTACTAATTCGGCTTCATTAAATTGATATGTGATATAATTATCGCTCTCTTTATCACAATCGTGTACGGACAATTCTATTTCTTCAATATCCTCATCTTGGACTATTTGCAAGTTATTTGTGCTACTATCTGATTCCAATTTATCGCTAACATTCTGTGCACTATTAGTGGGCAACGTTAAGCCGTGACTTGTAGATTGTACCGCCGTGTCTTGTATCTCAGTAGCTTCAAGTAAGTCTCGCTCTATTTTTTTCGCGGTTTCTACATCGAAGCCACGATTAACTAAATCACTGTGTAAACTTCCTTCTACATCATCTTTTTTCGATGTTGTTGATTCTATATATTCTTTTATATTATTTAGTTCGTCTTCCACGTTTTTTGCAGGTTTAATATCACGGGATCCTTCTTCTGACCATCGTAGCGGTTGATCCGAGTCTGAATCTTGCAGGCAATCTTTTACAATATCTTGGTCACTCTTAGATTGATCCGACGATGTATTATCAATATTATCTTCATACGTATTTGTATCTAATTTTCTTGGTGTAGACGATTTTCGTCGAGATTTCGTGGGAACAGCTGAAGTAACTGGTGTAATGTGGATTTTGTTTTTACTCGTTCGATTTCTTGATATCGATTTGGACGAAGGTGTTTGTGAAACGAACGTTTTCTTTTTTTTAACAGACAGATCTTTAATAGGTGTTGTTTTGAATGGTTTAATTTTAATTTTGTTAGGAGTACTTTTTAATAAAAACGATTCTTTTTTAAAAGGAGATTTGACTGGTACTTCTTTCTTTTTAATAACAGATTTTGATTTATTTTTAGAGTCCGTTGACTTTGTTCTTTTATCTCGTGAACTCGTGCTTGCACATGTTGATGTAATAGGTGTGACATCATCTTTGATCCTAATAATTGGACTTCTGTACGAAACATTTCTGGTACATTTTCTTTGCGGACGACTGGACCTCTCTACTTTCTTTTTCTCCTCAACTTTGGGCTCATCTTTCTCTTCCTTACAAGTATTTTTCTCTTCTACGATCGTCACGTCAACATTCAATAATTCCGGTACAAAATCCTGATCATCCGGTTTATAATACGAACCTCCACTCGAATAATCAGTTAGCCGCGATGAATAAGACGATGGAGTCGCTTGTACTGGTTTGGGAATATCAAAAAACCTTGGAGTCGGTATATTCATAATTTTTATATCAGAAATAGGCTCTCCTGGTAGATCTGGTCCTAAAAACTTCGGTGTTTCCATTTGTATGTCATATAAAACTTGTTTGTATGGCGTTTCTAACAAGTCTGATATATTTAGTTTGGCACCGATTACGTTTTGTAGTGAAAGACGTTCAGCGTCAGGTGTTTCTGTTCTATCATCACTGATGTTCATTTTAATTTCATTATTTTCTTTACTTAAATTATCTAAGGTATTCCAATCAGATTTAGATATAATATTTACAGTTGGTTTAACTACACGTTCCTCTGTTTGTACCACGTTAACGGCAGGATCTTTAATGAGATCCACAGATTTTACAGTTTTCTTTGTTTTCTTAGTTTTAGGTGATATTTTTTTCTTGCAACTCAAATCATCAGTTCTATCAATTTTCAACTTTACGTTGTTTTTCTCTGACATAGGTGTTTTCTTTTTAATAGTTCTTGAATGTTTTGATTTAGACATAGGCGTGGCTTCAATAGATTCATCATTTCTAACAGCTAGCATGCGTAACTCGGCATCCCAATTTCTTTTCTTCTTTTTCACATTATTTTCTTTTGTTGATACATTTATAACTTCAGATTCCACTTTTGAATCTTCTACATTATCAACATTTGGTATATTTGGGTTATCTAGATCAATAACTTCATTGACGACAAGTGCATCTGTCTGTTTGTCCTGTTCGTTTATAGTTTCATGTAAAATACGCCTGGGAGTGGTAAAATCTAAAACTCTAACATGTGAGGTCCTACGTGGTGTAGAACTAGATTTTCTTGCGGGTGGTAAAATATTTGGTGTGCTAGTTTTATTTGAAATCGCCATATTGTTATCTTTTGGTAATGAATTGTGTGTTAAATCTACTGTTTTAACAAGACTCATTTCAACTGGTATTTTAGGTTCTTGTGGTTTAATATCTTTTTCTTTATCTTTATATTCTTGTGTTTGAACTATATTTGGACTATTTGAAGAAACATCTATGACTAATGGTCCTAAAGGATTTGAAATATTTGGTTGTGTTGTCGCTATTTTAATGTTGTTGCTTGATGAAGTTGTTATTATAGTGTTGTTCGAGGGCACTGTAAATAAAATATATTTAGAGATTAATACTGTGACGACATATAAAGGTACTTTATATATATATATATACAAATACTGAAGTTATGGAGGTTTAGACTGGTTATTTAATAAAATGTTTAACATTAATAGAGGCTAGTCGTATGACTGTAAACACGACTAGTTGTGGGATCGATCCCCACTCAAAAAGATGAAATATTTATTTAAATTTATATTTCATCGCTCTGGTGTCGAAGCAAAACGCGGCGTTGAGTTCCGCCACTCAATACGCATCGATTCCTTCTTCTGCCTACCCTGCTGTGTATGGGGTACAGCGTGAAGCTGAAAAAAAAACGTATAAAGATACTAACTAAGTTATAGCATTGTAGTGACTGATTGTTAGTGTAAATCTTTACCAAAAATACATATTACCATTATTATCAACCAATATCAAAATTAAATAACATAATGCGATAAACGAAATATATATTTTTTATTTATGTACTAATATTTTCTTTTATAAAACAAAATTACTTATCACAATTTTACACTTATATATAGGGTAACCAAAAGTTTTAACACGCTTTGGCTTGCTATAAGAGTGAGGAACGTGAAAATAGTTCAATCCCCGAAAGAAGAATCGAACCTAAAACCATCGGGTTTACACAATTAAAATTAAAACAAAACTCATTACCTGACGCAGGAACAAGAATAATAGTAGGCATCGCCATAATCTCCTCTTTATTATATCTATAATTTCCATTTCCTCTATTATTATTACCATTAATAACTATTCTTTGCATTTGTAACAATGGCGACGATATCCGCTGTAATGGCGGCATCATTAAAATATTCTTTTTAACTACGTCATCTAATTTTACGTCTGATATAATTTTTATCTTTTGCTCATCTTCTTTTGGCTGTACTGGCCGGGATTTTTGGTTCCTGGTTTCTCTGTTTAGTGGTGTGGAGAGTTTATGTAAGAACTGTGGCTTAGGAGGTCCCTTGACATTTGTTATTGGACTTATATTTGTTTTGTTATCTTTTGTTGTGGTTCCCCTGTAAAAACATAATAACATATACTTGAAAATGTTATACTAGCGGATCCGGACGCGCCTTCGCCAGCTTGAACTAAACGAATATTTATTAAATATACTTATGAAATTATTTTCAGTTTTTCAATAGAATTTGTAAGAAAATATAAGCCTAAATAATCAAAATAAGTTAAAAAAGAATAATAAGTGGAGACTCATTATTAGAAAAAATATCTATTATTATATATGGAGAATATTAAGACATGAAAAAAATAAGTAACCTATGACCATCCCAAGACCCTCAAATATCTCAGTATCAAATTTTATCACAATTGAATCAGTGGTTTGGCCCTGATTTCTACACAGACAGACAAATTTCTTTCGAATTTATAATATAGGTATGGATAGTATGTCAACTCGTAAAGTGTAAAAAAGTACTAAATCTACTTTTATTTTATTTTATATAGTAGAGAATATAAATAAATTTTTGAAATTCTAAACACCTTCTGATAATATACTTATACCTATAGTTTTTAAAAAATGGCTTTTGTTTCTCCTGAAATTTTGCTTAATATGCAGCAGGTTTACACTTCTAGCTGACAATTTAAGATTTTAAAAATAATTTAACTATTTTCTTTTTAGCAAATTGTAGAAAAGTCAAGAAAGACCCTAGAGTGCCACGCCGAGAGACGCCACTTAACACGCAATGCCTCCATTATTCGGCAGAAAGTGGGACAAATTTATGGCAATATGATTTTCTATGCCTACCCTGCTGTGTGCGGGATACAACGTGAAGCTGGAACCTAAAGTGAACATATTCAGTTCTCCAAGCACCATGAACTCAACCTTGAGCTTTGTATAGTTACCAAAGCAAAGAAAAGAAAATTCTAACCCACAATCGAAGAAGTGAAGAAAATTTAAACCCACAATCGTCGCGTTTACAGTGAAACGTTCTTC
>FAPP01006549.1:0-10863 GCA_001485965.1 Heliconius ismenius | reverse complement strand
TCAGATAAGCTTTCCGCACATTTCAATGTTATATAATGTAAGCTAATGTAAACGTTTTAATATGATATATGTATTAATACTAGATTCCGTCTGCCTACGCTACTATGTGCGGGATACAACGTGAAGCTATAAAAAAATATGAATATATTTTTTTATTTCACAGTCAATCTACGGAGAACTTAAAGCTCCACCATCTCCACTCCTAAGATACATAGAAGATCCTGAAGGTGAATTAGAACAGATGTTGTCAGGTAAATGAACGTAACATGTTTTATTAAAAATTGCTGTTGCAGAAAAAAGATTTGTATCTATATTTGAGAAACAAAAAACGACATCCTATAGACTACATTATAAAAGTCTTAATCAAGTAATCTTTTATTATCTCCATTTAGTAGGATACAGGTCCGTCACTCAACACCCAATGGCTCCATAATTCGACTTAAAGTGGAGAACAAAACTGTGTTAATGGGAATAATCCGTTCCCATTAACACAGTTTTGTTTTAACACTAGTCCTCAGTTTCCCTCTGCCTACCCTGCTATGTGCGGGATACAACGTGAAGTTTAAAAGAAAAAAATAACAGGATAGGTAAAGAGAACCTATAAAATATGCCGTTCCACGTCCCATGTTGAGTGGTAGCGCTCTACGCAACACTTTGTCTTCTTACCACACCGAGGACTTGTTTTATGACATGTTTTTTTTTTCTCTTTCTTTACAGGTTACGACGCGTTAGAAAGAACGTTACAGTACAGGTTCAAAGACAGGTCGCTGCTACTCCAAGCGTTGACGCACGCGTCTCATCAGAAAAACAGATTGACCGATTGTTATCAGAGATTGGAGTTCCTCGGTGATGCTATATTAGGTGAGTTGTATCATTCGTTCATTGATTTATCCAATTGTTTCCGTTTATTCCTTGTTTTATAACTAATTTGTTATAATGAAAATTCAATAATTGTAATTTTCATTCAATAAACTTCATTCTTCCACTGCGTCTGGCCTCAATACAACTGATCTTTTTTTAGAAAACATACGTATAATAACTTAGTAACTACAAGTCCCACTTCGTTCAAATTTTTATACGTTTTCTAGAAAATAATCATGTTTTGTGACGCGTTGCATTCATCTCTGAGTAACCACAAATTACCCAGAGATGGTCGTTACTCGATGCGTGGGGACTAGCGACCCATGCGTACCCACGCAACTACCCCGCGTATATTAATTTTTATAATATAACCAAATTATACAAGATGTTAACATAAATTGTGGTCTATGTGTTATGCGAATATATAAGCTACATTACTGAAAAATGTGATCTAAATCTATTTAGTAGTTTTTGTGTGCATCCTCACAAATCTTCAAATTTATAATATTATTAATACTAAGGTAGTTTTCACTGCCTATTTTCCAGAGATTATCTTATAACCCATCATTTATATGAAGACACACGGCCTCCCTCACACGGTTCATTTACAGATCTCCCCTCATTCATTTACTCTTTAATTAATTATTATCCTTTTTTCATTCTCGTTCATTTACTATCTATTTATGTATCATTCACTCTTTCCAATACACAATTTATCTAATAATTCGTAACTTATACAACCCGCTGCATGACTCGCCCGGTGCATGAAAGGATCTTTCAATCAATCTTGATTCACTAAGTATGTATGTATCATTAATTCAATCATTTATCTACTATCTATTCAAATTCAAAATATTCTTTATTCAAATAGACTATTATAAGCACTTTTGAATCGTATCAAATAAACAAAAAGCTACTGCTATTCATCTATGATTTGCTGACTCAGATCTCTTTCCTTGTTGCCTTATAATCCGTCGTTTAATGAATTATCTGACATATTTATTTTTCAATAATTTTTCTTCCACAGATTATCTTATAACCCGTCACCTATACGAGGACCCGCGGCGCCATTCACCCGGCGCGTTGACGGACCTCCGCTCGGCGCTCGTCAATAATACTATATTTGCAACGTTGGCCGCGAGGCATGGCTTTCATAAGTAAGTTTGAATTGTAGAGTTATAAGTTAAACAGTTAAATTGGATATTATGGATTACTTGCAACTACTTGCTAAATATATGTATTTATCAGAAATGTAGTGTATTATAGTAGTAATGACTTTCTTTTTGGAATAATTTACCGCTTCACGAGCTGCGATGCCATTCTATTTTAAGTGTTGTAGGATAACTTGAAAAGTTAAAAAGGAAAGGAGGAAAGCCCCTGAATAAACTTCGGCTTGGAAACTACCAAGAGTCCTTTCCAAAGGAAATCGTTGATTTTGAGTCTGGAGTCCCTAAATACATTGTATTAAGTACTACAAATGATTCCGGAATTTGGATTCTTATATAAATTCTTATTAATTAAAAATAGCTAAAACAGTTTAACCTTATTTACTTACGAAATATTCAACAACAAGACTTTAAATTTTTAATAAATCCCTATATACAATGTTATCAACATTTATTAGCATTTTTTTAAATTATTGATTTTCATAAATGTTTCTTATTTTATTATTATACAGCAATTAAGAAATATATTATCTGTATTAAATACTACGTAATAGTATTTTTAGGCTCTTTTAACATAAAATGTTTTATTTTCAGATACTTTAGACATATGTCGCCGGGCTTGAATGAAGTTCTAACGAAATACGTCAAAATACAAGAGGAGAATGGACATTCTATTAGTGAAGAGGTCAGTGGTCAATACGCAGTGTTGCTAATAATTTGGCTAAAAAAACCTTGACGCTGTATCCCGCCTATAGCAGGAGCAGAAGGAACCTAGTGGTAGAACACCACGATCTACCGCAAAGCCTTATTGTTGAAACATCGCGTGTTTACTGGCGTAACTAAACATGCGTTTTGCTTTAGGTTACTTTTTGTATAGTTATAAAAAAATATCCCAATTAAATTTGAGCAAACACTACTGTGTACACGAAATTTTTATTACCGACTTTCTTAGGATAATAGTTAAAATGCTATGGGCATTTTTTTTAGTTACTCTATATTCCGCACATAGCAGGGCAGGTAGAAGGAACCTGGGAACCCAGCGTTAAGACTCCGAAATCCGTCGCCATTAAGGCGATCCGTTTCCTATTTTTCACCGAATAGAGGCATTACGTGTTGAGTGGCGAAGCTCAACGCCGCGCTTTGCCTCATTACCAGATCGGCAAATCAAAGTATTAAATATTTAATTTCCTCTAATGGGAATCAAACCCAAAACCTGTCGCGTTTATAGCCACATACTTGTGATCATTTTTTTTAAATAAAATTTCTTATAATCAGCACTACCTAATACAAGAAGATGAAATGGAGCAAGCGGAAGACGTAGAAGTTCCTAAAGCGCTGGGTGACCTGTTCGAATCCGTTACGGGAGCTATATTCTTAGATTCAGGTATGGTTTAAAACAAAATTGTCTTTATAAATGTTATTTTGTATTTAAATAATCAGCTTCATGCTGTGTTCTGCACATACAGCAGGGAACCTAGTGTTAAGACACTCCATTTCTGACATGCTGCCCAGTTGTCGTGACTATGAACTAGTTTGTGTTATTTCAAATTTTTAATTTTTTGTTACAAATTATTATTTTGACTCGAACCCACACAGCAATACAGCTTATACATAAGAATAATATAGACAGATTATGTAAATATTTTGTATAATTTAAATATAATATAATGATTAAAACAGGTGAAATCAGGTTTGCTAAGACATATTTTTGAGACATACATGTATCAAGAAGTAGTAGTAGTTAGTTAGTCCGGTTAATCGGTGTTTCTACAGTGTCTTTCTCTTTTCTCTCCAGGCATGTCTCTAGCAGCAGTGTGGCAGTCTGTCGGTGCCCTCCTAAGTGCGGAACTCGATGCGTTCAGTGCAGCTGCTCCTAAGTCGCCAGTAAGGGAGCTGTTGGAGGCTGAACCTGATACTGCTAAGTTTGGGTGAGTGTGGGTTAATATTAAAAAAATATATAAAATAAAGGTCGTCGTACGCGTACACCCTGCGGTACGACGACTGCGGTGCGGTACGACGTTTACAGAAACGCGATGGTTTTTGATTTGATTCCCATTCGGGGGAATAATTTCCTTTCTTCGCTCTTGTAACGCTAACACTGGTTGTGGTACCCTGATATGTGTATATCCAAATGTTAGAAGTTCGCATCGTTTATGTTGAATATTTAAAGATTTTGTTAGATAGTAACATGGCCTTAAATAAATCTAATTTTACCATATGTTCTTTACAGTAAACCAGAACGCTTAGCCGACGGTCGTCGAGTCCGTGTCTGTGTGGAGGTATTCGGTAGGGGCACTTTCAAGGGGGTAGGGAGAAACTACCGTATAGCTAAAGGAACAGCGGCCAGGTGTGCCCTAAGACACCTGCGGGACAATAGACCTAGATAACATGAGGCACCTAATAGAGCCTCGTATAAGGCTCCTTGGTTATAAACGACTTATTAAACTTTATAACGTAATGATTTAAAATGTATTTTCTATAGTAAATTTGTGTGCGTAAGACTTTTTTAAAAACTGTGCGATTTTAATATTTTTTGCAAGGAAATGGAAAGAAATTGTCGTATAACTAAAAGAAGTATAAGGAAACTTGCGGGATTAGAGGCCCCTTATCAGTAAACATCTTAGATGCTTTATATATATTATATTGTAAGTATTTTTATAGGGTAGGGTATAAAAATTGTATTTATCTTTAATAATAAATAAAATTAGAGTAAATTACAACAATTCTTAGGTTAGTTACATTTTATTATTCTTAGTATATATATTTTTTAGTTTATTTTAGGATTAGTAACGTAATGTATATTTTATTATTATAATATTATTATTTATTTTTCTTTTTATTTGTTGATTTATTTTAATATATTCTGCAAGAACCCCACAACAGGTGAAGGCCTCCTCCAAAGTTTGTCAATCTTCACATAATGTAAGTTATACACAGTTTATTCGGTTTGTTGATTCTTCCACGTCATATTCTTCCACGGTGACCAACCGGCTTAGAAGATTAGATTTATTAATATTTGTTGTTTGGATATTGTATGTGTCTTTTCTGTAAGGGTAGTAGGGTGTAGGGGGTGGTAGTTGCTATTTGTACGTGGATTTATTTTGTTGATTATTGGCTGAGTCATTTGGCTTCTAGTTACTTAAAAAGTTGAGCATGCTTGTCTTTAAAACACTCTTGGATAAGCTTGATGATCTTTGTATCGGTCTCTGCGTTTTATTCTTCTTACATGCTTGCTGTTTTTGCTCAGCTCCATGATTCATATATTCGTATTACAATTTTATCATACTTGATTATTGCTTTGTTTCTTTTTTCTCTCTCCATCCTTACTTCCTGTTGTAGTAACTTTCTTTTTTCCAATTTTTTCGGGTAATCCTTATGAGTGCCGTTTAGTGATCCTCTATTTTGAAATATGTCTATTTTTAAACCAAGTGTAGAGAACGTAATGACAGTAGGTCGTGATTTTTCTCCTTTCTTTCCAATCCTTTTTATTTCTTTAGAGAAATATTGTGCAATTTTCTTTAGAGAAATATTGTGCAATAAAATGGACTATATTTGATTCTAAATTTGAATATGAGGTTTCAGTTTCTTCAAAACCGAATAATATTTCTCTGTCTGACTGTTTTTCGAGGAAAAAGAGACGTTTTTCTTGATTTTCTATGTTTTCGCTAATGTTTTTGAATTTTTCTTCCAATATGGTGTTAATATTCTGAGTTACTTGTTGTGTAACTATGTTGCCATTTTCTTTTTTGCTCGTCCAGGTCATTTTGTATTTTGCGAAGCACACTCATAATTTCATCCATGATTGAATCTTTAATATGGGCAATAATTGTGAGTTCAAAGTGCTGATTCTTATTAAACTTTACAATAGATTCAGATAGATTCCCCCTTTTAGTAGGAGACCTGGTCTTACAGGCATTCAGGCAGTATTTTATAATATATATATAATTATAGTAATATATTATAATATATAATATTATAATATTATTTGTACCTTTAATTTATCTTCTATTTCGTCGACCAATGCTTGTTGTTTGGTATCTTCATTTATGTTAAAATTGGACTAAGAAGGTTTTTTCTCGTCTGTTGTTTTGTTTTGTTCTACACTCTTTGACTCCAAAGTGTGGTTGTGGAAATCTAGGTCTTCTTTTCTTTAATGTTAATAAATTGAAGTTGTTGCCATTATTGCATACATTATTATTATTGCTAACAGACATTAATTCAATACCTATTTATCCTCTAAATATTCCTGAACAGTGTAATAAGCTTTACTTGTTAGATTTTTTTTATAGATACCTACTTTAAATACGCTATAGAATTTTATTATATACACGCATACTCAGACCCATAAAAGTTAGTGTAGTTAGTGGAGATACCGTTGTCGTAACGCAACCACAGCAATCATCAATAACGGACACGTAGTCATCATCCACACAAATTCACATACTTCTGAAATTGAACCCACAACCGACACTAATTCAAGAGTATTTTATTTAAACATATGTATTAATTTGATTTATTTATTTACTAACTTAACACAAACAAGAATAGCATGAATGCCTTTTTTACTAAGGGTCTCGGGACGGGGCATTTATTAAAACCGACTAAATCGTGGAAAAAGTTAAGAAAACAATTATATAATATATTGAATTATTAATGTTTAAAAAAATAGTTTATTTAATATACTGCATTTGAAATGTTTTTTTTAAAACTTAATATTTAAATTTGTACTAAATTACTTTGTATTATGTTTACACTTGGTTAGGTTAAGTATCCCCTGCGTATCCTGATGTATGCTGGATACAGCGTAAATAAATTAAACTATTTTAGTGTCCTTTTCACTACGATTCTTTTTTGTCTTAAATAATTTATCTGACATCTAAAAAAGTTAATCTTTATACTTATAATATTATTATTAAACTAAAATGATATCTATGTTTATTTTATTCTTTGTCAGCATTCTCTAATAAAGAGTATAATATTATAAGCTACTTACGGAAAAAAACATAGCGTTAGAAACGTGCAGTTTAAACGCTTGAATATTATTATTATTGTAATGAAATGAGTCCAAAAGTATGAAGTTATATGTTCTATTTTTATATGTAACGTAGTTGTAAAGAGAAGTGTTATTTTCTCCTAATAGTTAAAGTTAAGTATTTAACCCAATCTTAGGTTTTTATAACTGCTTACTATTTGTATGTAAAATATATTAAATGTAATCTCCAAAAAATGTGATTAATCACCATTCTCTCTTAACTAGAGTGGCTAAAAGAGAGAATTAGTAATTTTGTGAAATGAGAAATTCAAAAATTGAACACAAATGACCATTCACTCTTTCAACGACAATGGTTATAAGATAACGACCAGCGTCTTGACCGCGCGTTTTCTCAAACTGGGCGTTCTCTTTGCAATATTCTGGGTTTTCTCTTTACAATATAAATAATACTTTTATAGCCAAATTTAAATTTGCTCCCTTTATCGTTAGCGCTTAACACATTGCAGTTTAACCATTTCTAATTGTAAGTCTTATACATTTAATATTAAAATATGTCATATAACCTGTGGTTGTTTTGTTTTATTTGTGTATTCCTGAATTAGAAATGAATTATAGTTTATTGTACATTGTGATTACGTAAATGATGTTATGTTATGTTAAGTCCGTCGCGTCATAGTAGGAAGAGGAATTTAATTATTCTGATTTTTTCACTCTGGTAGATAAAACTCTGCATTGATATCTGCCACACAACACGGAATGTGACGAAAACTAAGTACAAAATTGAAAAATTACTCTGTTACTACTTTAAGTTCCTTCTGCTTACTCGGCTATGAGGAAAAAATCGTGATGCTGCTTTTCTTTTATTTATAAACATGAATAAAAATTAACTTCGTGTTCTGGTACACCTAAGGGGGGCCACTTAGTGTGCTCCAAAACACCCAATTCTCTACCTTTATCTGAAAACCAGTAACTTCAGCTCATTTGTACATTTTAATATCTGCCCATATTTTTTTAGATTTTTTTAGCCTCACGCTTATCCCACACAGCAGGGTAGGCAGAGTAAACCTGGGAACCTAATGTTATGACACTCCATTCCCATTAAGACACATCCTCTTCCCCACTTTCCTCCGAATTCTGGAAGCACTGTGTGATAAATTGAGAAACCTAATGCCATGCTTTGCCACATTACCAGAGAAAAGTAAAGTATTAAATATTTCATTTCTTTGAGGACGAATTGAATCTACAACCTGTTGCATTTACAATCATACACACAAGTGTACAGGGTCAATGGCCCTGCACCAGGGTCTTAGGGTTGAACATGCTATCTCCAGCCTAGAATGTTTCTTACTATTTAACAATTAAAAATATGATTAAACTAATGGACTTCTCCCCTGCTCCCTTCAGAAAACCAAAAAAAATATATATTTATTTAGTATTATGAGTTATGACTCAGAATAATAAAATTACAAGTTGATTAATTAGTCACTTAAACATGATCCTACATGTGGCCTGCAATTACTAATGACTCGCTCATTTGAAGAACATAACATGTTCAATGTATGGAAAATAAAGAATGGAGAAACTTTTAACTCTGTTGCAAATAAAAAGATCATGGTAAAATATAAGTAATGGTATATAAATAAAACAATAAAAGCCTTATTAAATACGTCATTTAATTTAAAACAAAACGCAAACATACAGTCATCACTTTTTGTTTTTATTTTGCGGCCTACCCACATTACCACCGCCTCGGGCTAGTGGGGCTGGTCTGCCTCTGTTGCCAAAGGCTCCCCTACTGCCTCCTCTACCAGATCTCATGTTTTGACCTCCCCTGCCCTTATTAACCTCGCCTCTACCCCTGGCTTTGACCTGAGTCTCCTCTTTCACCATATCAATAACCTCATCAGGTATTCTCAAGTATTTGATAGTACTGCCTCTGATATAGCATTCAGGCATTCTCCAGAACTTGTCGCCGTCTCGTGAAGTGCAAATAACTTCTCTTAAATTAATATTCATCCAATTATCACAGCTAACTAGATGACCGTTGTAAGTTTCACCGTTTTTTAATTCTACCAGCATCGGGTGATTTTGAGCCGTACGTAATAATGATAGTGGAAGCATTTTATAATTTTAGTTTTTTAGTATTACAGCTATTAATAATTTCAAAGGTATTCGGTTTATTTATTTACTTTAAATGTCACTTTTCATTTGTATTTTGAGGTTATTTTTGTTATTTTTTTTTAAATACAACTACTCTAAAGAAGTAAAGACTATAACTTACACAGCCATAAATATTTTTTTTTTTAAAATCGACTTCATAAAATCATTTAATTTAATTGTAACTATTAAAATAATTATAAGCAATAAATATCTTAATATTTCAAACAAATTATAAAAATATGAGATTTTTAAGACATCACATCAATCATGGTTTAAGTTTAAGGTTTATGACAAAACGTCAAATACATCTTTTGTTGATACCGGATAATTTTTCGCTGGATTTTTCGAGAAATGCATATAATTACGTTTTATTAGAAGAAATCTAATTAAATACTTGATAACACGTCTATAAATGGTAAGATAGTATGTTTATTTAGAATATACCATGCTATAATCAGTAAAAAAAGTTGTTATAATTTCACAACATTATATTTTTGTTAAAGTAAGAGAAATATACTAGCAATTGGTAAATTTTGAGAATATTTTTATTTCAAAACCTTAGATACAATTAAATTTAGTCTTAAGAGTAAATCATTCACATTTAATATCGGCGCGCCGGCATTTTCTTTTCAATATGTGCCACCACGTTTTCGTGTCACGTACTTTCTTTTTATCTCCCTAAGTAAGGGAGGTATTATAGTTATCAGTAAGACGATTATTTTAAAATAAAATTTCGTATTCTTTGTTTATCCTATAATTATAAAAACGTATCATGTAGTACCTATATTAAGTAGAGAAACTAAATATATTACTTAAGACACAATTTAAAGTTGTTGTTTTAATATTATAATTATTTCTTACTTCTTTTTATAATTATTTCATGTGTTATCAGTATAACGTAACTATGTTTATCCCACCCATGGATTCGACCCATTACATTTATTGTTATATCATAGCCAACTTATATGAAATGATATATTCTGATGTATAGGCTGTAATACTATAAAGTTTAATTTACAACCATTCAGTAATCGTCATAAACTCACAAACTTTCACCTTATAACAGGTAACAGAGATATAAGTATAAGAAAATTTTAGATAAATCTAAAATGCCTCAAGCAAGACGCAAAACACCTTTCAGCGGCAAAGCAAAGAAACAACAGCTGCAAGTTAAAAAACAAAATAAAACATTACTTATGTCAAGTAAGTGCATATGTTTTATATTTAGTCTCTAAGACAAAGTGTGGTGTTGAGAGTTGAGAGATGCCTCCAGATTTCTGTGGAGAGTGGGCAACGAAATGTCTTTACACTATTTTACTGGGGTTTCCAGATTTTCTCTGCTTACCCTGCTTTGTGCCAGACACAGTGTGAAGCTAAAAAATAATTATACCTTATTTGAAGCAACAATGACATATATGCACTTTTTACATATTGCAGGAAATGCTATCAAAGTTTGCTTCACCTTGCTTTTCCTGTAGCACTTAACATATTTTTAACCGACTTCTGTAAGAAAAGGAGGTTATCAACTGTATTTTTTTTTATGTTTGTTACCTCATAACTTTTGACTGGGTGAACCGATTTTGAAAATTTTTTTTTGTTTGAAAGGTGAAGCTTCCCGAATGGTCCCATTTTTTTTTGGTCCATGTCTGACAATGGTATCTATGAGAAAATCACATAAGTCTT
>FAPP01006545.1:0-14073 GCA_001485965.1 Heliconius ismenius | reverse complement strand
ATGCTTAAAAAAAATATTGATACAGCATTTCATAATTTTTTATAGCTTACATCAGGCGTCAACCAGTTGCCAGTCTTTAAAATTAATTATAGCCTAGATTCCCCCTCGTCTAAAAGCAGCTAAACAACAAAACAACTTTCAAAACCGACAAACATACAAATAAATAAACAGACGGGACATTTTTTAAAATCATACGTTCATATTCTATGAGTGGTTTTACATCTCTCTTTCTTTTTTTCGGATAGATATTCAGTGCAGGGAAACATTTTTTTTACTCTTCTATTATAGTATTCGTACTATAAATAAATTATATAAATGTATACTAACTATACAATGATATTTTTATTTAAAGTTATATATTTTTAATAATGATAAACTTTATTTATCACAATTTAAAGTTTTATAAATACATGTAAAATTAACATAGCTATAGATTAATACCATTTTTTCTGATATGGGACCTGTATTAGGGCATACAATACCACCCCATCAGAATTGGTAATATTTATTAACAAGGAATAGCTAGATAAATAATACAATGTTTCAAGCTGTTTATAGTTTTTAAAAAATTTTAAGTGTAGATAATTTAATAAATATAATCAATAAACTATTATGTAAAATTATTAAAAAATAACTTATTAAAATTATTATTATAAGCATTGTACTCACGACATCTAACCGATCCAAGTGATATTATCGACGCAGAATAGAACTAGCTACGAGCTGGAGGTACATTAAATTCAATAACACGAGTTAGAGAGTTCGACGCTCGCTCCGACCGTCCTCAAATAAGTAAAGAAGAAAACTTTTGAAAACTCCGCTCAACTTGTACTGTTGTATGTATAAATTTTTGCAAGGCAAACTAAAATAAGTATGTATTGTATCATTGGGACGACGAACCTTTTTATAAAGTTCCCGTTCCTCCTACCTCTTCACTGCATTTCGAAACTATACGAAAACAATGTGATCTTACTATTTTTTTGTTTTTATTTAAGTTAAATAAGATGATGTAATGATAGATTTATTTGTATCTTCTATTAAAATGTCCTGTTCCAGAATAGACCTAAAGGAAATGTTTAATTGTAATAAAATATGGCACAAGTACTGTAAATGCCATAGGTTGTGGGTTCGATTCCCACTCGAAGAAATTAAATATTTTAGTTTATTTTCTTTCTTCGCTCTGGACTCGAGGCAAAAACGCGGCGTTAAATTCTACCACTCAACACCCAACGCCTGCAGAATTCGATGGAAAGTGGGAAATGAAGTGTCTTAAGAGTAGGCTCTCTCTGCCTACCCTGCTACATGCAGGATACAGCGTGAATCTTCAAAAATAAATATCATAAAAATATCTTTCCCAATACATATTCAGTGCTTATATTTTGTACATATATATTGATGTTGTTAAAACTCACAGATAACGCCACCGAAACAAAACTAAACCATCCCAGAAAAAGAATAAAATAGATGCATCACTAGTAATAAAAAATAAAAATAGGGATATTGTAAAGCGCAAACACTTTAGGATCGGCGTATTACAAGCACGCAGCACTCAAAGATATCTGAGGAAGTTCCGAGTGTCGTTATGGTTTGCAGTAAAGGCTGTAGTCGTCGCGTTCCAACATTATTATTCGCCGCGAGTCCGGACAGTTTACTTGTTAGGACATTCTCAACTCGTCTCCAGCTCTTGTGCCTCTAGTGCCTATGACTGAACTGAACTGAACTGGTAAGTATTCGTTAGTTTACTCTCTAATTTTCGCCTACACGCGTTAGTGTACACAGACAAACTCTGTCGAGCATCGAGTTAGCTAAAGTCTAACTTTTAACTTTTAGTGGCATTTGGTTTTTTGTTTTGTTTTTGTTGTTTTGAAATTGTATTTGTAAATATTTGGATGCTTTTTTAGATTTTTTATATGTATTTATTAGTTTAAGTAGAATTGTAACTTTAATTAAAATTTAATATACATACATCAGATGATAATAAATGTAATATGACACCGTCGGGGTAGTCTGATGATGAAAACAACGGTGGAGTCAAAATTCTGCGATGTCTACTAGTGACAACACAGAGTAAGAGTTGGTTTATTTTTAGTTTTTTTATTAATAATTAACAAACTGTTGTAAATATGGAGTGTTTAGCTTTATAAAATATATTGTAATCGTATGATTATATATACTAATAATCTCACTATATATGTACTCGCGGCTTCATCTTCTTCTTTCTTCTTGGACACAATTTTGGGGTAACATGTGAAAGTCGATTGATCAAAATGATCAATTGAATGGCACCAATCAATAATAATTTAAATTTACTAGAGATATTCGAGTTGAATTTTGTAGAATTTAAGGGAATTTCTTTAATAATTATAGAAAACAATATTTTTTTAAATATTAAATTATAAGTCTTAGTGCACTGCCTGAAGCAGTTATAATATACTATAACATTATATTACTTTATCTATTATTTTCCTAATATATTAAGTCCAATATTAGAGATTAATGAAATAATTACAATTAAACACCAACTGATGCCAAATCTATCTAGTTTATATTGCACAAGTTGGGCGGCCAGCATGACGCTCATCAAGCAATCATTACGGCGGCGCCATGTTTTTTAAACGGGCTTCCATAGCGCATGACCCACGATCCAAATTAATCCCCTACTACAATATTGTTACATAAAATTAGAATAATCTATTTCGAAAAAGTATGCTCCGTTTTATAAAACCGAATTTCTGAGTTTCCGGGGCTACATTAATTATTTCTCCCTCGTTCTTGCGGTGTACCCTGGCAGCCAGGGCCTGGCTACCACCGTGATTTTGCATATAATTTTCTACTCAATAAACGCTACGTTTACTGTGCAGCTACAGCATGAATGGAGTCAAAGCAAAAAGTTTACGTTTATCGCGTATTTACTCTTTAGTACAACATGCAAGGATTTTAATTTTTCAAAAATCTTATCTTATTAATTAATGAAAAATTATATTTATTTTTAGAATTGTAAGATGTACAGAATTACTCTTTTTCGGAGACTAGTAAGAAGCGCCATATAAACTAGCGTCAAGACACTCCCGTCTCGTGGATTAAGTAGCCGTGCTCAACGCAGCGGTTTGTCTTGCTAGAGCCGAAAGATAAACGTAATTCATTTATTATATTCTATTGCCTTGAAATATTTAACTCATGGTATTACTAATTTAAGTGCAGTTACGTTAATCCGGTATGTAGAAAAAGCATAATTATTATAATTATATAATTAAGAAAGAGTAGTAAGAGAAGCAGAGGGACAAGTATGAGAACTCGCCACAGGCTATGTATGAAGAGTGTACGAGGCGAAAAAGGCATGCAGAGGCCGTAGCGCTTAGCGCTCCGTTCTTTCTGGCTATACCTGCCGCTAAGGAAACAGCGTGAATGTAAAAATAATATAAACAAAAGTAAAACAAATCTTGTTTTCATAAATAAATGTATGTACCTATATGACAGTAATTTACTCTATTAATATTTAAAATACTATAAAAAACACAATTTTACAAAATAAACCCGATAGTTTTAGTATGGAAGGCAATGAAGGTGAAATGCTTATCTTGTTTGAAGTGCAACGCCGCGCCGTTCCGTTCCACGCAGTCGCGGTAATAAAACCGCCTCTTCTCTTGCAAGTCACGGACTAGATTACCACAAGACGTCGCGAGCTCCCGATCGGTCCAAAGAACAATTGCTCAAACTTATTACCTTTTCAGATCTTATTTAAGTTAAAGCATTCAATTTGTATAGCATTCTAGAGTGCTTTGTAAATATTTATGCTTGAGAAGAATATTTTTAAGCATCTCATTTTTATTACCTTTTATTTACATGACAATCAGTTCCTGATCGTCTGAATTTGATAAACTATTGTAAATTTAATCTGAATTTATCTTCACAATAATTAATATAAAGAATATAAAAATACAACAAACATAGTAATTCCTAAATAAAACAAATTTAACTAGATGAAGAGGATTTCAAATGTCTTACTAGTTGTGAAATAACAGATAAACGAAGAGTGGACAAAGAAGACCAGGTCCCATCAATGAGCGGCAGTGAAGTTAGCAAATTGAATTGAATAAAACACACAAGTCCTCTAACGAGCCGGTGTTTGCCCAAGTGGACACTAATTGGCTTAGCCAGCGGTCGCCGTCGTACGATAAACAAAACATTCTAAGCACAGTATTTCGACTGGATACGGTATTTCTACTATTTTTCACACGTACTGTTCGAATATTTTTAAAGCTAGCTTTGATCACCTTTATTGTGCACTTGTCTCGTTTGTGTTATAAAACTAATTTTGGATTGTCGCAAGCTGAATAAACTGAGAAAATTTATACCTGTATACCTAAAATAATATTTTTTTTAAATTACGTTTACGTTACTCTAATATTAATGGTAATAAATACCTTCTTATAAGTAATGTTTAAAATATGATGATTTTTTTTCAGTCTTGCCGATCGACGATACGCTTTTCTTATCTGTGTTATTTAAATAATTATGCGTTAAATTTATGCCACTTTCCCAGTTGATTACAAATAAAAAAATAAGAAAAATGGATTGCATTGTCCTTCACCTAAATATTTATAGAACATATAGAACTAGATTCGAATTAAATATTAATTTATTTAAAAATATGCCTCATCCACAAAAGTTTAGTCATATAATTAAAAGAAAAGCATTTGGTGATTCCTGCGCCGACACGTGACTTGCAACAGTATGTAGCTTACTTATCATAGATTAAGGTTTTCCGAAATTATTATCTGCGAAAAACATGTTTACAATTTACTTATTTTTACCATTAAGCTATGAAAAACTTTACCAAATAATATTTTAAATTCACTATATGTAGTAAACCTATTTTTAATGAAGAAATAATTTTAAAATAATATTTAGTAACAATAAATTGTGGAATTGCACAATAAATATTAGTTATTTAAAAGAAACAAGGTGTGTAGCATAAAATTACAAACAAAAATTCTATGGACAAACTCGTATATAAATAATTTGTAGAGTATTCTATTGGCTAGGTGGACATCTACATGAGTACATGAATCTTATAACGTTTTTAAGAGAATAAATAGGTATTTATTTAATTTGACTATACTTTATTTAATTTTTATGACATTAAAGAGAAAAGAAACAAATTTAATAAGAGCCAGGTAATTTCGGAGACGCCGCGAGGCAGTCGCTAACCTAGGTACACACCTCAAGCGAACACAGTAAAGGAAAATTTAAATAAACACACTTAAGTTTACTGCGACGAAATGAGCTTGAAATAAAAGTAAATATTCCTCATCGTATTTCTTTCTGCGAATATGAAAATATTAATTATGTCGGGCTTTTTCTTTCAAAGTCTCCTCCGCTTACCGTAATAAATGTTTCAAAGATTTCGTACTGGCATTCAAATTCATTAAACGTTTTAATAGATGGTATTATTTATTTGTATTTGGAATTACAGAGATTCTAGTTAGCTTATCTATTTTGCTAATGTAGCTTTTTCTTGATTCGGTTCTGTTTATTCGGTCGTTCTCTAATTATAAAATAAATACTCATTACGTTCTCCACTGTACTATTTGGTTCTACTACAAGAAAATTCAAAATTCAATAATATATAACAATTTTATAGAAACAAATCAAAATCTTAAAAGTTAAGTTACCGATGTGTAAATTTTATGAGACTAGTAAAACTAATTTTAAAAGTGTTAATATAAGAGTTAGACGGTAGGTACTGCCGGGGCTTCGAGCCACACCCGGCGCGCTCCACGCGGCATATCACTGGCTTGTATCTTGTGTTCAATTTGCATATAAATTGTCTTCCGGTCAGAAAGCCCGCCAAGATGACACACGTCCATGATGTGTCCCCAACCAAAAGTTTATAATACAACTGAAATTGCATAATTATAAACAAGAACAAGTATAATGTTATTTTAAAACTTNNATTAAAATGAAATACAATGGCCGTAATAAATTTACCTTTTATCCTTAATAACTAAGTTAAATTAACACCTATATTAGTCTTCATCAGGCTAGCTTCGAACGCAGCAATAAAACGATGAAAAGAAGCTAATTTTTCAGCAAATCATCTCCGGTCCCGCGGAATCATCAATATTCATTTGTCGGCGCGCCTCCGAAACAAACACCTTTCCTCGTAGCACACGGCGCTTCCTTTGAGGCGACTATGACGCGGGTGACGGCCCGCCGGCGCGGGGGGCTAACTCAATTTATTTAGATAATTGGCTTGTTTCACGAGCGCGCTCTACATCAATAAATTGTTAGGTTGCTGAATAGATTACGGCAATGTCATAACAATCTTAATATGAATTGTATGCTGTAATATATGAGCTCGAAGCACGTGCGCATACATAGTAGAAAACTCAAGTTATATCAAATTAATTTATTATCACTTAACCTATACAATCTGCGAGATTAAAGGTTTAATAGGTTTTTAATGTAATCTTTCAAATGTATCGATGCCAAATATAAACTTCTTTTTGATGAGAAACGATCAAGAATCGTGAATGCATAATAACGGCACTCATCACTGTCAAAACAGAACCCCGAGATACAGAATGTCTATTATAGGCATCACTGGCAGTCAGGCAGTGGCAGTCAGGCAGGTTGTCTATTACTGGCAGTCTAGGAGCCAGTAATAGTGTAAAAATACTATAAATTTTTAAAATACTTCAACTAAAACTTTTATTATTAATTTAACACCATTGAAAAAACAAATATTTTTTAAGTAGGATCGATTTATATTTATTAAAAAATATATTAATATAATATTTTATAAGAATAATATTATAGGTTTAAGAGATTAAATTCCAATTTCTCAAATCTAAATCCAATAAATTGAATCAGAGTCTAATAGAGTATAATTTAAGGAAGGTCCGCCGGATCGGCCGATACCGACAAAGTGCTCTTCGCTGCTTCCGAAGCACCCCTTATATTTACATATAAATTATGTCTCATACATCGAGAAAGGAAACTTTGGTTTTCATGTTAAAACTATACTGTGTTCATTACTACGAGTATATAACAGCTTACAAATATAAGTTAATAATATAATAATAGGAAATTGGACAACGGAGTGTCTTGACACTAGGTTCTTTTTGACCACCCGGTTACTCCTGGATAAAGCGTATAGCTGAAAAAAAATATTATAACGTTTTGTATCGTTTTGTAGAATTAAATAATTTTATACATTAGATTTTATTATCTCGTTATCAATACCACCGTTGTGCTAACAATGAATAACACCCTAATAAAAGTCACCCGAAAATAAAGCTTATAAAATTCGGAGCAGAACGCTGGCACAGCTCTATTGATAAAATGATTATTGAAACGAAGGCAGCAGGCACCGGTGGATTCGTTTACCCGGCGCACGTACGTCCGCGGCGCTCACCGTCCAGCCGTCATTACGGCGGCTCCGCGCCAAATTGCGACATCCGCAGCCTTCACCCGCTGCACTATCCTGGCTCTCCTTCACCGACTAATTCAACCTATTTCCTCGTTATAATAAATGCCTTTTAATGGATTATATTCTGCCAGGCGCATACAAAACAGAGGAACTAGTGTAAAATTTGAAAACCTATTTCTAAATATTTCCGTATCTGTGAATTCACGTAAACTAGGAGATATTCAAATAATAATTGGCAAAATAAAATTTATAAATGCTATTCAAATATAAAAAGAAGCAACCGCAGTCGCTGGTTAATATGGTATGAATACCCTATTCATAAATTCTTTCATCATAATCTTCAGTGTTTAAATGCGAAATTGTGACGAATATCTGCTGTGCGACGTAGCGTCGATCCTCCACGGCTCCGGCAGACCCGCGGCGCACGCTGTGCTCTGTAGTCTGTACTAGTAACAAGCTACTGATGTTTATTTTGCCGCAATGAATTTTCCTACAAATATTTTCTTCGTTTTTTAATTTTGAATACATTTGAGTACAATTCTCTGTGGCGGTGGCACGCCCCCGGCAATCTCCAAATTGCCTCTTTATGTGCAGATATTCCGACCCTCGGTTTTTCCGTCTTTTGAATGTCGTTTTGCTGTTAAATAACGTACTCTATTATTATAATTTGTATCATGTAAGTCGGAACAACTTGTTTTCAATCTAACAGTTTCGAACCTGGACACAGAACTCATATTGCACATATATAGGAACTTAAATCATTACACATACGAGTATATCATATGTTACAACCATACAAATATAAGTACTTACAAACATCATAATTTACTTGTTTATTTCAACCCCACAACTAAGGTTACTGTTAAAAAATATTTCTTTGGTAAAATTTTAATAAAAATGTATTTAATTTTGTGAAAAGCAAATAGGGATAACAGCAACAATTGAAATAAATTATTAAAATAAATCAAGACGGCAAAAAAATATTTTCGTCTCTGGAGTTTTAGTCACAAATTTAAATACGTTTGCTTATGACTTTATAAGTACTTTACATTATGAAAAACTCCGTTTTCAAAATTAGCTCTTAACGAGAGATTTCTTTTGAATTTCAATCCACTAAAGATCACAATTACACGTTTTACAAGATTCGAACTCATTTATTTTTTTCTTTAAGAAATTATTTCTGGTGAAGCAAATTAATTCTGTGGCATTATACTTCTTTCAAAATCTGAATAAACTTGGAAAAGATTTCATAAAAAATAGAAGAACGGAAAGCCTGCGGCTAACGCCAAATTACGTCGTTATTTACAAGTATTTGCGTCTTACCGGGAAGTAGCGATATTATCTGGACGCGCAGCCTCATAACATTAAATAAATTATAAAATACTGACTATTCATTACTTACCTAAAAATTTTATCAAAAAAAATATATAAGTCACAGTTTGTTACACATGTACCAAGTTAAAAAATAGATTTGTCTACGCTCAATAAAAAATTTCGCTAATTGCTATTATATATTTTTATTAAAATAAATTAAAGCATATTTACTTCCCCCAAAGTCAGCGCTCCTCAAAATTAGAATAAGAAATAAAACTGAAATTAAATAAAAAATATATAATTATTATGTGATTTAGAATATTAGTATCGTACTATGATTACACTAATACATATATTTTATTAACCTTCACGCATTAGCGCTAAAATTACAATATGCAAAAAGCACCCAGTAAAAAATCATAATTTTCCACCTCTGTTCTCATTGTTTAGACAAATCCAAAAAATAAAAAATAAGATAGTAGTATACATAACGCCGCACTTTGTCATACCAGGGCGCGAAAATAAAACTAATTTATTGTCTCAAGTGGAAATCAAACCGACAATCGATTATAGGCGGCCGCGGCTCCACCTTTAAGGTGGTCATTAGAAGTCATGACATTAGAGTTATGTCTGTGTTTATTATTCATTTGTATTACCTATCACATAAGTTGTTATCTTATAAACATGTCCCTTTAGTTTTTCAGCCTAAAAAAATTATTTCCTTTAGGTGTATTGTAATACACCTAAAATTGCCTAATTTAAACATTATACCATACATGGTTCAAGATATTACAGATATTTTAATAGTAGATTAGAAATTCACCTTAGGATCCGAATCGTAGGAGCATTTGTGAACATCAAACGCTCTTTGGCATTTGTTTTTGTCAGGAGTATCTGGAAATATATAAATTGGTAAAAATAAAATCGGAAATCTATATTGATAACATTCAATTTCCCAGTTGTTTTGCGTGTAGGTATTGTATTTTACAAATTATCGAAACAAATTATTATCAGAGTTATGTTAAATATCACAAGACTCGGCTATAGGTTGGTACTTTTAAGATATTTTTACATTTTGTATTCTGATTTATTTTTAGGAAACTTTATTTGAAACAAAAGAAACGCAGTAGCACATTTCTTATATTTTTTTTGTTTTTATTATTTAAAAGCCGTCGTAGCGCAGAGACAGCGTGTAAATGTAATGACAGTTGTGAGTTTGATTCCCACTATCGGAAATTAATAAATTAATATTTTCTTTTCCTTGTTTTGGTAACAAGACAAAGCGCAGCGTTGAGTCTCAAAAACTGGGCGAAAAGGGCGGAACAGACAGTCTTGACACTGGATTTTTTCGGCCTGCCCTGTTATATGCGGGATACATGTCTCTTGTATTCATTCTCATACATATGCGTGCGTATAGATAATATACATGCGCATAAGACGGTATGGTCTATAGGTAGCTATAGGTACCTACATATATTTACGTCGATTTTTTAAATTTACCCAAATGTTTACACGCGGTGATCATCTTGGAAACTCGGTCGGTGTACTGATCCGGAATCAAGCTAATCATCATATCATAATCCACATTATCGTTTTCGTCAACCTGTTATAAAGAATATATTTATTTATTTATTTATAGATAATTTGTCGATACAAAACCTTAGGTTTGGTCAAAAGATTTAATAAATAAATTAAAAAAAACTGTCAATGTATAAAATTTATAATCAATACCTTGCGCCTAACTGCGTTCAGCAATTAACTTGAAATGCAGATATTTTCGCCCTATGTACGTGTCCATTCGCCATTTTTAAATAAAATGGCGGGAAAAAAATATACTGTGCTAAATGTCATCAGGAAGGAAAAATGGGTTTCGCATTTAGTTTAGTATTCACAATTTAAGTAATTTACATACTTATTTTCGAAAGTTAAAAAAAATTCAATCGCTTGTCGATTACTGCTTATTATTTTTGAAATAATTATGTAATTGCTAAGTTTGCATACAAAACATATTTATAACAAGGTTAGCGAGATGAGTATTGATTGCATTGTGTAATTGACAGAACTTCCATGACATCGCTTCCCATAGGATACAAATTTGTAGTGAGTGCTCTATATATGTAGTATTTGAATTAAAAATAGACAGTGAATTTTGCAGATTGACATTAAAATTAATGATAAAAAAATGTCTTATGAAGATAAATCTCCTACTATAAGGAAATCTTACAGGTAATACAAATTTATTACGTCAAATAAATTGAAATTGTAAACAAAGGATAAGTAAATAACTTACGAGACTCCCTTCTTCTAGTAAGCAAAACATGTAGCACTTCAATTTGATGTCCTCCTTAAATATGCCGTTTTCGCAATTCGCTATGTCCTCTGGGGGCAAGTAGGAATGAAGACTGTTAAAAACTCAAACAAAACATATATTTCGACGACACTTGTTTATTAATGAAAAGTAAATATGAACGTAAAGGTAAAATTATTCGTGAGCAGCAAAATATTTAAAATAGTACATATTATATTTCTTAACAATAAACATTAAATAATTTAGTCGTAGGCCAAATGCTCTAAGTACCTATGTAGTATGTACGTGCGTGACTATTGTTTCTACGAGAGCCATGTTATTGAAAAAAATATATATAAAAATTGTAGTATTTGGGGTAGTTAGTATGTTCCAAGACCTCGAGAATGATTAATTCTATAGTATATTTCAGTTTCTGTAAAAGTATGGATATGTAGTACATTTTTATTTTAAATTTCTAGCTAACAGTGTCTATAATAACACCAATCTTATTAAAATCAACGACATATATGGTAAAAATTAATTCTTAAACAACGAAATGCCATTTCTGATAGTTTTATAACTTTGAATAAGCTTAGCGGGGAATATATCGCGTAATACACAAACGAATAGAGAACAAAGGTAAAGGAAATAAATTTTACTTTTACTCACCCTCTGTCACTTCAGTCTTAGCAACGCACTCGTTGTGAACATGTTGTATTATTTCTTTGATTTCCTCACTAAATTCCTGAAAATACAATTTAGTTGAAATCAATTTTCAATCGCCTTTATGGCTCTCAGTAACATACAAAAATGCTTCAAAGGACTACCAAAATCATAATAAGTAAAAATTGACGTGAAACAAATAGGCAAATATAAAGTCAGTTAACATTTGTTTAGCTTTATATGGTTTTTGATTTTTATAATAACACCTGGAATTTTATGCAAAAGTTTTGTTATATTATGTTATTCGTAAAATGTCTTAGCCCTATTAAGGTTTCAATACATTTTTTTATTTATTTGTTATAAAATTATTATTTAACTATTTTGTTTGGTCTTATTTGGAAAATTTGAAGATGATTGTTAAGTTTATAAATTTTCAATTAATTGTATATTAATAATGAAATAGAAATAGTTTATATTATATTTGAAAACCTCAACCAAGTACATTTTAAAAGCATATTGTATTTTTAAAATACTAATTTTACTATTAATATTATTTTATTTAGTCTTAAATATGACATATGAAATATATAGATATCACATTTATGGATTTAATAAAACCAATAAATCTATTTAAAAATATATATGATATTTGAAATACTCCAGCGTAGTCAAATGTTATCTATGACAAATGGTTCATCATTGATGAACAAAACTATATTATGTGAATGTTGAACACAGTTCTCTATTAATATTAGCTTTTTTTAAATTAAATAAAACCTTGCCAAAATAAATTTTATATCTAACTATTACTGAACGTCTATTATAATAAGTTTATATTTTAGTAAATATCTACTACTGTAAATAGATATATATTACAAATTATTATTTTATTATAATTATTCTTTTATTAGACATATTTGAAAGTATTAAATAGAGTAGTCATAACTATTTTGTGTACGAAATCAATATATCAGATTGAGACTTTCACATACGACAGTACGCCTCCTCATATTTATTGTAACTACGATAGAAATAATTTTGTATGAATTATTTATATAGTGTCATTATATAATCTGTTAGACTTTCGTGATTCCTTTGTAAACATGAGAAGTCAAAGAAGTCACTTCAATATTAAAAATGACATAACATTCAAAAAGAAAATTACTAAGCCGAGATTCCATAGGGACCAACCCAGTACACATCAAGTTGTATCATAACGTTAAATATTAATTTAGACGAGACTGAATCGTTTCCATTATATTTCCCTCTGCAATATTTAATTTTAAATTTTATAATTCAATCAATTATTTCAATCAGAATATACTTTATTATTATTATTTCATTATTACTTAGTAAAGCACAACCTCTCTATTAAAAACATTCATAATACTTCCTTTGAATCTGAAAATAGTGAAGTTTGGCAGTCAACTCCGCATATTTATTGGTGACACGTGCATTCCCCATGTTTTTTAGCTTCAAGCTATATCCCGCAAATAACAAAGTAGGCAAAGGGAGCCTAGTACTAAGACAACCCGTTTCATATTTTCTGTCGAATTCTGGAAACATTTGGCATTGATCAGCGGTACTCAACGCTACACTCAGCCTTGACATCAGAGTGAAGAAAAGAAAATATCAAATATTTAATTTCCTCGAGTGGGGATCGAACCCATAATCTATCCCGTTCACAATCACACGCTTGTGCCCCTGCGCCACTGACATACCTATCTGCATTTACATAAACTCCGTATCCACCAAATAAAATGTTGTATATCAGTAGGTATCAAGTAAGTACTGATATATAAATATTAAAAAAATCAACTCTTATATTGTAAATTAAAAAAGTACATATATGTAACGTTACGCGTGAGCCAGAAAAATTGAAGAATGAAAACCCGCAAACTACATTCCTCTATGAACAAGTGCGTTTGTAGGTAATGGAAAAAGTAGTAACGAAGCCGCTTTGGCGTCAGTCACTTACTCGCAGGCGACGCGACATTGAGCAATAGTGTACCGTGCATTCCAACACCGTCGCCCATCCATCAACTCAGATCTTCCCTACGCTTCATAAGCTTCACGACACGTCCACGATCATGAAAAATTGACATTTTCAAAAATAATCCATTGTGCTCGGGAATATTAATTGTTTAATATTTTCACAATGCAATAAACGTAATTACTTAATTTGTTTTCATATAATTATTACCGCACCTACTAACTGCATTATGCGACATAATTTGATTATCTTATCATTATTATTTGTTATAATGCCAGTAAGAATTGTATTAAAAAAATAGAAAATCTTAGACAGAAAAACTTTTAGATTAGAATACTAACATACTATGTATTATTATTTTTCAGAATCAGGGAATTCTAT
>FAPP01006540.1:2092-13008 GCA_001485965.1 Heliconius ismenius | reverse complement strand
GAAACAGAAGAATACAGATTTCAACTTGAGATATTTTCAGACATTCAATATAAATATTTCATGTATGTATCTGTATCATGTTCTTGGCGTCACCGAGACTATTTACTTAGCGGCACTATTTTATCGTTTTCCTCTGTAGGTAATTCACTATTGCGATCGTGGGCACCGCGCCAGTGCTGTTTTATTAGGCTAAAAGGAAATTCGTACAGAAAACTATCAAACCTTATATATTTTTTTAGTTAAAAAGTTGGTTGGATTAGTCTTGTGAATATTGGAAAAGCTGTGGGCAACTTTAGAGTAAAAATTAGTGTAGAAACATTTTTTATGTTTTTCAAGTCTATTGAGGTTTTTTGTATTCTTCGATTACTACATATTTTTAACGGTTTTTACGGCACATCTTTGACATGATTGTATTAAATATATTTTATTACATCATAAAAATTAATAATCTTTTGCTTACATTCTTTATAGCATAAATAAAAAGTATTTGAACGTTATTTATCTCGATTTTCCTTAAAACGATACCATAAAAAATAATTGCACACTTAAAAAATTCTATATTAGACTAAATTTTCACGCAAATTTACATAATCAGTTTTAACTGTGCGGTCCTAACAATTTTTGAATATGTAGCTATATGTAGCTTTGATATACGGACGAACAGACAGAGAAATATAACGACTAAAAAGTACGCCTGTTGCTATTAAAACCTTAATAATAATATATCCTCATACAACCAACCGACTCAGTTATTATCTAAAATTACACAGCCTTTATAATTGCCCACCTTATTTAAAAGATAGCACTAAATGATCCTCATATTATTATGTAAATTAATTGTAAATATAATATGTAAACAGCTGTACAGTTTTGTTTTTCTGTTTAAAATTATGTAGATTTTTACTTTTTCACGCTTACGTAGCGTTCTGGTAGGTTGGTAGGTAGAGAGGAGGTGGTAACCGTCCAAGAGGCGCGGGTTCGAATTGAGCATGTAGTAATAATCGTTCGTATGTTTTATCAAAATAAAATATTTATTTTATATAAAGATCTTTTTCATAAAATAAATATTTCTCCAACTGATATTCGAAGCGTTTATAGCGTTTATTTAGAATTCATGCACGTATTTCGGCCTTGACAGCGACAAGTTTTATTTTTAAAACATATTGATAGTCCAAAAGGACATGAAGAGGCTAGGTATTAAGACTGAAGACACTTTTCAACGAAATACTTGGCGCCACATGATAAGGAAAGCCGGTTCCGTTAACATTACAATTTTCATATTTTAAAAGGAATTATTAACAATTTATAATTAAACTAGAACAAAAGGAGCAAATATAATTTCACTTTATAATTACTAAATATTATTATGAAACAGGCGTTTTAATATCAAAAACTTGTTCAAACACTTTGAAAGCTAAAATACTATACAAAAATCATACGACACTCGACTAAATAAAGCTTCGCTGGAAATCCGATTAGTGATGGAGTGTTTAAAGAAAAATACTCCTTATTTTGTAAATGGTTTTAAGTTTAAAATGCGTTGTTACGATTTTCCACCCTCCAACCGAATTGATATCCAGCCAGCCGTGGACGCAGGGTTGTCATGGAAGTGTAATAAAATAACGTTTGAAGTATTTTTGGCCTAGTGAGGTCGTCGTGGCGTCTGAGTTCGCGGCGCGGCGATTGTGGGTTCGATTCCCAATCGGGGGCTCGAGCTATTATTATTTTCTTCCTTCTGCAAAAGCACGGCGTTGAGTTTCGTCACTAGCCATATCTTGAAAATTGGGTGGTTAACACTAGATGTCCCTGATGCAACGTTAAAAATAAAACACTATTTCTGTTTGTTTCGAACTATTTTTGGTGTATGAATTTAGTTGAGGTTTTATTTACACGGACATGTGTATTTTTTATTTAGTTTTCCTGTTCGTTGAGTTAGAATTGGTTTGACGTAGATTGAGGGAAATATAATGTTCAGGATTTTTTTTGTAATAAACCATTACATTTTCACTGTGACATTGTCCGCGTGGTCTTGTGGGAATAACTGAGTTACGATATTTAATTTAATGCTCTTTACTGTAGGTATACATAATATGCACGGTTTTAGGTATAGCTGTAATTTCTTAAATACCATTTTGCATATATACCTACAGGTAATGGCAGATTATTAGGATATTTTCATTTCTCTTTTACGGCGCAGTGAGTCAGTGACTTATTTATAACATATTTCTACCTGCTGCACCGCCCGCGTGGTCCTCTATAAATCGATTGTTCAACACGAAAAGATTTTTTCAGTTCGTACCAGTTGTTCCTGAAAATAATACGTAAATTTTTTCAGCTTTATTACATGAGGTGTAGATTCAGATTTACATTTTTTTCATTCATATTTCATCTTAGCTTCTCGACTTTTTCCTAAGCAAAGTAGTCAGAGATAATGGACTCAAACGCTACGGTCTTTGAATACCTCTCACGTCTCTCCTACTGCCATAACAGTGTAACGATATGTAACATCGTTTAGTAGCGGCACTGTCTCTGATGGTTGTAGGTTCGATTTCTACTCGAGGGATTGAATATTTAATATTTTCATTTCCTCTCTCTCGTAACAAGGCAATGCGCGGCGTTAATTCTTCATTCTTATTCAGCAGAAAGTGAAGGTCTTAATGGGAATGGAGTATCTAAATATTAGGTTTCCAGATCCTCTGCCGTCACTGCTATGTGTGAGATACAGCATGAAGCTAAAAAATAAATTACTATCATTAACTTTAAGAGATATAAATTATTTAATAATAAGGTTTTTGAAATTGTCATTACACTTAATTGCGTTAGTGTATAACTAATTAAAAAAATACATTTTCCCATCAACAAACTCTAGCGCCCCTACTCTACACCCTTTGGGGTTTCCCCTTTTTTATTTTTAATCAAGCCACGTTCACTGTATGGCCTGCGTTCGATATGAAAACAAAGTTATTATTATGAATCTATGGAATAACACTTTGTTACCTTTGCTGTGTGTTTTATAGTGGGGTGGGAGGGAGTTTATTTGTGTGACCTTTTTTTTTATTTTAATCTAAGTGCTATTGTATTTATTTTTCGAGCTTTTTTTATATTTTGTGTGATAGATATATGGAATATAGCACTGATATATGAAAAACTTTTTTGCTTATTTTCTTATTTAGTAACTAAAATTCTCGCAAAAAATATTAAACTTTGAAAACTTTTACAACATTTCTTGCGACGAAAGCATGTTTGTTATTGAAATTCTGTGTAAGCTAAAGTTGAAAGTTTTTTTCACAACAAAATCAAAATTTCTCTATTCATAAAGGACCTTAGAAGCTTTTTTAAATCATCTACAAAAATATAAATACGTCAGCATACTACGACAGGACTTACGAGACTGACAATACTGCCAGTATTGACATTTTTAATATTAGTGATGTCTTGTTAGCCTGGACTTTACTGGTACTTAATATTCTAACCATTCCTGTTTAGTATACTATTTTTTCATTTTTATTGTCGCTTTTAATTTAAAAAAAATTACCGTAGATAAACATAACCTACCAACAATATGTGTAATTCAATCAAATTCTTATTGTACCATCTTCAATAAAACTTTTATTAGTCTCTGTCGTGCTATTAATACTACAGAACCATAATTGAATATACTTATATCCTTTTAGGCCGATTTTATGAGTCTGTTAACCAAATTGAAGAATAAATGCGGTAGTTGTGTGTTATATATTACAATAGTAAGATATTCTGTATGTTTGTAAATTTTTACAGTAAATATAGTACCACCACATGACGTGTGCTTAAATATTTGAAATTAGGCTAAGGGTTTTATTGCTATAAAATATTCACTAATAGACGATGATTCAAGAGTGAAAGGTGTTGACGCCGCCATTTAGTCTATCCAAATCGTGAAACAATATCACCCTTTTCGTTGTATAAAAAAATTAATGAGGAATATTTTTTTTTATAACACTAATATTAAGATTATAAATATGATATCTATTATTAGTAATATAAATTACGATTCGAGAAAATCAAATGCTTAAGTTAATTAATGTTACCTAGAGTTCATAGCGTATTTTTTTATTAAACAAAATACCTAACTCATTTTATTTAGGTATAAAACGTGTTCAGCCGCCCTTGTTTACTGCTACCGTTTCTCAGAAGTTGCATTAATGGCATTTAAATGTAGGTACGTAATATAATTCCTAGAAATAGGTAGCTTCTTTACGTCACGTCTTAGCCATCTGTATTATACATGCATGCATGTGCAGGTATATATGCATGTGTATATAAATAGATGTTTGTATCTATATATCTATAGTCTCCTAGCGGCCCCAGCGCGACTTCGCCCGCTTGAACTATTGAAATATCCATATTTGATATTGATATTCTTTTAAGGTAATTGGTTGATTATTATTTTTGTAAATGTGTACCTACTGTTATACAATTAATAATAATGTTCATTTAAATCTTTTCATATTTATTTGCTTTTGCTTATCAATATTATATCTATGTAGGTATGCGGTAGATACACGTGCACTTTACGTGGGAATTCCGAAATAAGTCGTGTTTCCTGTGCCACTACTGGCCTCTTAATTAAGAATAATATTATAAAGACGACAGATTAATTAATAGTAATAATTAAAAAATACACAATAAAATAAAAGGCCATTTCGTGTCCGCAATATGCCTTGTCATACGATATCCCAGTATATAAAGGCACTCACAGAGAAGACCTTAAACCACAATCTTTTTATTTAAGAAGTGGTCCAACCGGTCTATGACTAGTACAATTAGCTAGGTATTGCTGTTGCAAGACGTTTATGTTTTATTTTATTTGTTATATGTTTTTTTTGTAGCTTTATCGATGTATCAAGACACTCCGTTCTCATTAAGACACTTCCGTTCCCCACCTTTCGTCGAATTGTAGAGACATTGTATGTTAAGTGGCGCAACTCAATGCCGAATAATATTATTTTAATTTACTATATTATAGCATCAGCAGGAGTGACTGAGGAGCTGATGGTTGTGGGTTCAATCCCTTCAATCGAGAGATTTAAGGTGTTTTTATAAGGACGGTAGAGAGGATGTTTCGATTTTCACCTAATTATTATTTTTGGCGAATTATGAACTGTACTATATGATTGTATATTTAAGTATTGTTATGGCTTCAAATACATATAATATTATTACGGTTAATATTTATACGGTCATAAGGAAAAATGAAAAGGTTTTTGTACCGTCATTTAAACATCTGGAATTTGAACCCGCTGTCGAAGGTAGTAGTATCCGCTGATAGAGTTCGATAAGAACTTTTTGTTCACTAACTTTATTTTATTTCCAATCTCTGATGACTTTGACTTCACTTTATAATAGTGCTTTCTACTAGAAATACACTGCGTCATAGTCCCAGCGTAACCCCTTTCATAAATTGTATAGAAACTATCGCAATCGCCGCTTTTATACATACAGACGGTCTCCAGGGATTTCCCACTACATACAATGTATTGTACTGCTGTTTTTTTATTATTATTTTTTCTTATACTTTATGTTCTTAGACGAGTAGGCAAAGACAACTTAGAGTTAGAAACTAATCTAATCTATTAATTATTCACAAAAATGTATTTGAAAAAAAATATGTATATTAAACTAATGCCATAATCAGACTCATAGAATGAATGTATTTTTATAAAATGGAACCCACTACCATCGCGTGTACAGTCCTTTTCTATAATTATACATATAATGTAGGTGTAGATTTGCTCTACGGTCTACAGTCTACACACACTCAACGTACCCTCGATAATCCCCCTATTAGATCATTAGCCTTCCAACTGTCTCTAGTATAACGACATTGAAAGCTATTTCAAGTCCTCTTGCTATCTATCTACTGGCTGGCTCAGTAGTTAGTAAATCAACTTGGTGAGAGGTAGTCAGTTGAAATTACGCTATAAGGTTAAAATAATATCGATTATTATTTATTTTTTTTAGTTTTTTCTTTGGTTATGCGTTTTTAAAGCGTCTCTATGTAATCTAAAACTACTCTTATTAGTAGATTTGGTACTTTACTTAGGGACCGTAGATTTGTTAAAAAATTTAAAATATTTATAATAAAACCACGATATTACCTATTCTATATGTATAAACAAAAGATTGAAAACGCGCTCGCTATTTTAAAGTTGGTGATCTCGTAGCAGGTAGATAGATTACTCACTTAGCACGGTAATTGAGTGACTCATGCATATTTTGTACAGAAAACTCCCTATAAGCGCATTTAATTTTACACTGTGTCATCGTTGTTTGTTTTATATATAGCCGTACTATAGGAATCAAGTGTTTATTTTTAGTTTTATTTAATGGTTTTTTTTTTCACTTTGGTTATCCTTCAGATTTTTCTAGAAAATTACAGATATGAAAGGAGTCTCTTTTGTACTCGTTCGTTTGACAGGCGTTGACAGGTTTGTAGTAAAAAAACAAGGCCTCACTTTGTCTATTAAATTAGAAAAATGAAAATGTTTTTTTTTTAAATATACTCCTGAGCGGAAATCGAACCCAAAACCATCGTTTCTTTGCATCTCAAACATACCGAAAGTCTTCTGTCTCTAAACTCAAATGTTTTGTCATTTTAATTTCATAAATTACCTCATATTACCATAGTAATATATCAAAATACTCAAACCAAGGCAAGTTCTATTCTATTGCATACAGTTTAAGAAACATTTTCCCTTACGAAAAAACAAAATGTAGGAATATCAAAAGGAATTACGCTCATTTCTCGCAGACGTGTACGTAGACGCGCGGTATGTTATAATGAATTTATTGTGAGTCTGGGTGTTAACAGATTGACGGCGTTTATTTTGTAGCGTTTTTTTAATTTATTTTTTTCTTCGTCTGTTGTATTTTGGTTTACCTTTTCCGTTTATGTTTAAAATTTTCTAATAGCCCTTATGTTTAAAATTCTATAATAGCCTTTCCTGCAATAATGTTAAATATAACGTCATTTCCAAAAATTTTAAACTATACGTGAAAATACAATAACATAGTAAGAAGTGACTGTTACTGTTGTTGTAAAAACAATAGTTGAAAATATTTTAATAAGCTCAGCAAATGACTTTATTCTTCCTTAACATATTTCCTTTCATATATCTCTTTGTCATAATACTTTGTTCAGTCTTATATTATATAGTACTTGCTGGAAATATGCCAATCCTAGATAGTTCCAATAAAATGAAATGTAAGAAAAACCTAATCTTTTCTTTATATTGATTAAATAGCATTTGGTGCCATTTACATGTCTGTAGCAGATATTTTGTAATGTACATATTATTAATTTGCAGCGTTTATATTTCTTCGTTTATTTCTATTAATTCTGCAAACTTCTAATTAGCGTCGTAGAGCTCTCAAGATTAAGTGAAATTATACTGTATTTAAATAGTTTTGAATATTTGGACCGTGAGACAAGGTTAGTTGACGTACATCTAATAAATTCTCAACCGGCTGTTAAAATCGTCTTATCCTGATGTTGTTGAATAACAAAGACTGAACTTAAGCGAATAACTTGATAATTTAATATTATTTATTTTTTAAATACCAACGACTCAAGGTAAATGCAGTTATTTAAACAATAAACACGAGCAATATAAACCGCACTTTGCATAGTTGTAAAAGTGTCATTAATATTGTAACATTTGACAGACTTTGTTGAGAAGCTAAACTTTGTAGTAAAATTGAAAATCTTCGTTTGATAGAAAACTTACAATGTAATCTTGAAGATTTCATTTTCATAACAAAAGAATTCTTTTAGTAAAGAGTTCAACTTTTAATTTTTGTATTTTATAGATTTAATTTTTACAGTTTTAACAAGTCAAGACACTCAGTTTGTACTTTCCGCACTAATTCGAGACTGCTTTTTGAGTTGCGGAGCCAAACAACTGACTTTGTGTTACTAGATGGGAACACAAAGACACGGGAAAATGAAAATAATTAATTGAGTGAAGATCAAACTCACAACCATCGCTTATAGTATCAGACGCTTTCCCACTAAGTCACAAGAGCCTCATCTAATATTCTCTTCTATACAAACTATAAGTACATATACAATAGCTATAGCGCTTTTTAAATAAATAATCAGCGAATTAATATCGTCAAGTAAATCGCTCGGGTACCGCGGCCCGTCTAAAGCGGCTTTACATCCACGAGCATCCTTCCGTTACAGTGGCACATTGAATAACAACTGGGAGTCCGCCAAGCCATTAGCATTTCCTTTGGAAAAACGTTAATATGATGTTTTGTATGTTGATATATGTATATTGATTTCGTTATGTTGTAGGTAGTGAGTTCAGATCCTGGTAGTATGTTAAATTAATATTTCCTTGGAATTTTTAATATAATTTTGTAATATTTATTCATTATGGCCGCAGCGACAGACCGAGGAGCAGTGCATCTAATGATCTGATCTGAACATGGCAATTATGGGTTCGATTCCCAATCAGAGGATTAAGTTATTTTCATTTCCTTGGGTAACACGACAAAGCGCTGCGTTGAGTTCTGCCCTTCAACACGTAATGCCTCGAAAATTGGGCTGTGGTGAAATTGAAATGCTAAGTTTAATCATCATTTTGGATTTTTTCTTTATGCGTCCTTCTAGATCTAGACAAAGTAAATTAGGTGACGTATTAATTTCTTCTCTATTGTATAACGATTTATATAAATTAATAATAACATTGAATTATATTACTAAAAACTTTAAAATTTTATAATAAATAACTTGTCCGGCTCTTGCTTAGTCTAGTCTCGTATGCACAAGTAATTCGATTACACCGTGCCTCGGCCTTCTACGTACAAGGCACTGCGGTTGTACCGCGCTTTATTCACATTTCATGTATATTTTAATATGTACATACAAATAGTATGTATATACTATTTTATTAGCGTCGTCGAGAGTAAACGTGAGTTGTGGATTCGATTTCTATTACGGGAATGATTATATTTAAATTATTTTTCTTGAATTCCTCCATTCACCACGCAATGCCTATAGAATGCGGCGGAAAATGGGAAACAGAAGTTCCTTAATGGAAACGGGGTGTCTTAACACTAGGTTTCTAGGTTCCCTCTGTCTACTCTGCTATGTGCGGGATACATGTTGAGGTTAGAAAAAAATTAATGACCCGTACTAGTATAACAATCGTGAAGAATTGCATTTTATTGTAAAATCTATTAATTATTAGCTAATATATGAGAATTATATAAATGCTTGTCACGCTATAAACGTGACAAGCATTTATTAATATAAAACTAACACAGTACAGCTACAGGATACGATACTTATATTGTTTTCATTTATAAAGGAAGTGGACAGGGATAAAGTCATGTTGACCATATCCTGTCTAGCTCTAAATCTGTTATGTATGTACGTCCTCGTAGCGGAGTGGGAGGTTTTGACTGTTAAAATGATGGTAGCGGGCTCTATTTTGTCTTAAATGTAATAATAGACAAAGCATTGATTACCGCCGGTCATTGCGGCAACACGTAAGTGCTTCTTTCTGCTAGTGCTAATTTTCAAGACGGGCCGTGACGTGAAACATCTTAACCATAGGTTCCTTCTGTCTACTCTGCCGTGTATAATTTCATATACCTATATGTATACATTTTAATGTTCCTTTTGTTTTTTCCCATGTGAGCTTTTTCATGTTTTATTTTGTTTCTTTTTAAGTATTCAGTCTCATTATGTCCAATTTAATGTAAAAAAATAAATATAAGAAGTAATAGCAACTGCGACATTTCAAATAATTAATATTGTTTTTGTTTGTTACAGCGCTATGGGAGGAACAAGAGGCGCCGGAATACGACATCGACTCGGAGGACGAGAGGTGGTTGAAACAGCAGCGACATCCCGAACTCACAGGTGAATTGTGTAGAATAGAATAGGATAGAATTGTATTATTTATAAATGAAATAGTCGGTTTTGAATGAATAGTTTACGGTTCTAGATGCGGTCTTAAATCGGGTGTTTTTTGTAAATGAAAGAGTAATTCCCTACTATGGGAACCGCTGCGTTGAGTTTCGCCATTCAACACAGTCAACGATGGAAAATGCAAAGGAAATAAAATAATGAAATGAAGGCAAATACTCTATAAACATTTTCAATTCAAATCCTATTATTCGTATTTGGATTTGAAACCGCAATCATTTATCATGAATCGATTTGGAAATGGTGGTAAACAACCACATCATACCATGTAAATCGAACAAGCCTTTCGTGTCTTACGTATACGAGTACGTACCCGAGCGAAGAAATGAAATATTATATCTATTTATAATATTTCATTTATTCGATGTGGTAAGACAAAAGTGCGGTTTTGAGTTCCGAATACGCTAAGTGAAGCTGAAAAAAATATATATACAGCTAAAACAGAAAACCGATTTGGATAAATGATACGTGGGATTTGTCTGGATGGCGCAAGTGTCACTCGAAATATTAATTTAGTTTATGCAGGCGGGTTTGGGCATGTTTTCTTGCGGAGTGTATCACTACGTCAGAATTTTCCGAAACTCGAAAAGAAAGAACATTTTACTTTTTATAGGTCACCCAAACAAAATTTCAGGCAACGACCAGTAGGTATACATGCCTACCTGGCTTATTTGAATACTTTGGGCAATATTATTTACTTTTCATTATAAAGCATCAGCAAATCATCTGATGTCTGAAACTATAAACATTGTTGAAATTCCTATAAATATTCTATACAATTTCCTGTACAATAGCTTATTTTGATTTTAACACATATTATGACTATGAGTATGCTCTGACTTCGCACCGAGTAAAATATTAATTTTGTAAACTAAAAGCTATGTATATACTTCACTCCTTTAGGATTACATATTATTTACTCTTAAAAAACAAATAG
>FAPP01006539.1:0-17862 GCA_001485965.1 Heliconius ismenius | reverse complement strand
AAAAAAAAATAGTGCATCAGGGACTACTTTGAAAAAGTGACTTTTGATCTGCCGTTGTTCTACCATTGTCCATAGTGCGTCGTGTTCCGCCAATCAAGACGCAATGCCATGTAAATTCGGCGGAAAATGCTAAACGGAAGTGTCTTGATAGGAACAGAGTATTTTAACACTACATTCCCAGGTGCTGCTGCCTACCCTGGTATGTGCGATATACAGCGTGAAGCTGCAGGGGTATGCATCACATGTACCGAACATATTGATTTATGTTCTAATGGTTTCAATTTGTCTGTTTGATAGGGACAGATTATCTATATATTGTCATATATTTTTATTGCTCATAAATTTTCAAACAAAAGACAGAGACTCGCGCTCTCTCTCTCTATAAAGCAAGCGGTCCTGCCAGTGGCGTCATGTACAGTTCATATTGTATTTAAGGGCCAACGCAAATAACGGTAGCCAGGTCTTTCTTACCATCAGTGGGCATAAAATCTTCGTAAATAAATGAACCCGTTTTTCTGACTCTTGATTCAGGAGAGTAAATGCTGCTCCGACTTCCAATCTAAAACACACGTATTCTTATTAATAATAGTACAATAATGATTGAAAAGTACATAATAATTATATAAGATATTTACTAAGAGGACAGTCATGGTGTAGGTGCACAAGTGTGTGACTGTAAACGCGACTGGTTGTTGGTCCATCCCCAATCGTGGAAATGAAATATTTGCTTAAATTTATATTTTCATTTTTTTGCTTTGATGTCAAAGAGGCAAAGCAAGGTGTTGAGTTTCGCCACTCAACACATAATGCCTCGGAAATTCACGCGGAAAGTGGAAAACGAGTGTCATAACCAATAGGTAGAATATACAGTGTCAATCAACATTATAAACATTAAACAAACCTTTCTGAATAATCTCTGACTACCGCCACCCGCAGAAGTCGGATAATATATATAAATATTATGATCCTCCGCCGACACCGGCTTCTCTACAAAGGGTTTATTGAAGACCACACCATTCACTTCTACATGATCTTCAGATTCTACAAGCTCGTGATCTGTTAATAACAAATGCATTTTATTACATAAAGTACTTAAACATGTTTTTGAATTGAAACTATTATATTTATTCTATTATGTAGTTACAAAAGATACAGTACAATTAACGACTCATGACTACTTTGAAGTTAGCTGTAGAAGGCTGTGCAGATTTGATTTTTTTTTTTACAGTAATCTTGTGAAAATTTTTCAATGTATAAATATTTAATTACTTACGTTTGGGGTCTGGAGAATCTCGATCTAGAACTGCATAACGAGGTATTTCAATGCCCTCACTTTCCAAGATTGCATACACTTTCCTGCGATCCTGAAAAAAAGTCAGTATAAAATGAAGTACTTGTTATATTTTTAGGTATTTTTCTGTTGATGATGTAGAAAAAATATTACAGTGTCACCAGAGCTATAGAAATGAAAAAAATATATTCCCGTGAGTGGTGTTGAACTCACAATTATAACGTTTACATTCACGCATGCTCGCACGACATCAGAGCGAAGAAGTGAAAATAATAAATATTTCATTTCCTCGAGTGGGAATCGAACCTACGTTTACAGTCTACGGTCCTCAATTGAATTGATTTCGTTTCCTTTTATTATCAGAAACATTAAAATGGCGTACAATTAAAATTAAATATATAATAAACCTAAATACATAATGACATCAAGTATGCATACATAAAACGTAAATAATGAGTATTCAACAAATTAACGCATAAAAACCACCTTCTAAATTCAATTACCTGAATGTCATATTGCATGTGAAGGTTATTGATCACATACGGCTTCCTTAACTTTTCGTATTGAATGGCTTTATCCAGAGGGAAACCCTTGGAGTGAAATGATATAAGGCAGTCACAAATTGGCCACTCCTCAACCGGCGTCTGTAAATTGACATAACAAGTTTAATCTAGAACTATCCAGCCAAATGCGTAGCCGACATATCCAGAGTAAATGTAACAAATGCATTAAGCAGCTAACGTACACGTAAAGCGAAATTTACTGGAACCGAATCAAAATTTAATACAGATTCTATAGCCGTTTGTTGCCAAAATAAATGCAAGCATTATTACTACTAGATGTCAAAATAAGGTGAAATCCAAATTACAGCCGATAGTTCCACACTGGGTGCCATGTTAATAAAGAAACCCTATATAAGTAGTGAAACAAAATATTTCTTCACAGTATGAGGTAAAGATAGGGTATTGGCAATGCGAAGCCTGAAAGCTATTTTGTTCCACTAGATGTTAGATAGTGAGCAGAACCTTAAGGATAACCTCCTCTGGGAAGACGAGCATCTTAATAAACTCGAATTCATCGAGGCGGGTGAGGATCTCCTTCATTGGCTTCGATTGCGACTTCTTGGCCATGGCGCATACGCCGACCACCACCTTCTTGCCCCCGCCATCGCAGTGTGGGTCTAAGGACTCGCACAGATCCAACTCACCCTATAACATTCCAAACATAAAATTAAAAACATTTCCTTATTTCTATCATATTGCATACTAAACTCTATTTGATTTTATCTTATCAAAGGCCGTTATAGTGCTGTGACACAAGCGTATGACTGTAAACGGGACAGTTGTGGTTTCGATTCCACTCCAAGGTATGAAATATTATAATTTTTTTACTCTGGTAACAAGACTTCTTGACTTGTGGTGTTGAGATCCACCATTCAACACGCTATGACTCGAAAATTCGGCGGAAAGTGGGGTACAAAGTGTCTTAACACTGGGATCCCTTTGCCTACCCTACCACAATTGGGGGATATAGGGTGAGGTATTTATCAAAAACAGTCAGTGTTAATATACAGAATTTATTTTTTCCAAACAGGTTACAAATATAAAAAGATAAATACCATAATATTTAAGCAGTTTGTATATACAGTATTAAACTAAATGAAATTTCCTTAAATTTAGGTACAGAGCTTTCGGGTATTTTGAAATGGTGTGTTTTTATAGTAAATACCTTTACATACTACACACATCAGTACTTCATGCTTTGGCAACATTCACCATTTGGTGAATAAAGGTAATAAATAGATGCAACCACTCCTAGGAATTATATGCATCTTAATTAAAAAAATATACTTGTATACAATAATTTTTAAAATCATAAATATATTTTTATATAAAATTGAAATGAAAAATTTATTCACATTATATTTAAACAATTCCATTCAATTGTATAAAAAGAACAGTCAATTCAAACACCTACTTATTGGTAGTCTATTGTGTGCTAATTTTTTCCAGTTTATATTTACATATATTTATAATAATATGTTGGTTAAAGGATATGTAACATCTTATCATGACATATAATATTAAAATATAATACAAGTATTAAACATTAATTTATTTAATCCTTATAATAGAAAAGAAATAATATGAAACTAATTGTTGTTGTAATTGCTTCAACAATATAAACATGTACTGTTTACCTATGTGATGTAATAATATGATAAAATATTTATTTAAATAAGACAAATAAAAATCAAACAGAAATGCATCATTATAGCTCACATCAGGCAGGCAATCATCACAATAGCAAACTTCATCGTCATTTTGCTCTTTTTTTTTTTTATTTCTCCATCTTTTCAAACGCCACCAGTCCTTAAGCCACTGCCACTCCATAACTCACAATCATAGCACTATCATAATTACACACAATTTAATGATAAGCAGTAAAGTGCACTCACAAATGATTGGTTACAACTACATAGCACATGATAACCAAGATATTCTTGACACAAATTAACATGTTATGTTACCTCACTTGTCATTGTCATTACTTGGAGACTATAAATAATTCAGCTCTATGTTCTTGATAGTAAACAAATGATATAAACTCTTTATAACACTCTATATGCCTTTTTATCAATGTTTGCAAGATATTGTAAGATATACATTTACTTTTCAATTCTAGCAACTGCGAGATTATCTGTTCATATAGACTTTATAATATTGATTTTAGTAGTAGCGTAATACAAGACCTATTTTAAAAGTTTTGACAAAAAAAATACTGTTATAATCTTTTTTAGAAAACACGTTCCATAAGTAAAAGTAAGCGTATAAAGGTAAGCGTTATATTTATATACTTACAGGTGATCTTATTGGAACAAGATTTCCGTCATCACCGACGTAAAACTGCGGCTGAGTAGCTTGTCGCAACCCTTGGTATCCATGTTCAAGCTCAGTGTAGGACATTACCTACATAGATTGTCAAAAATAAGTTTTACGCTATCATATATATTTATGAAATTTATGTTAAAATATTAAGGTTACTAAAAACTGTTTTTAAAAGTTCAATTGCAATATAAATTTGACGAATTGACATACATTTGTCAGAATATATTATAATGTTAATGTCAATATGTCAATAGCTTCTTGTCAATGAATAGTGCTGAGTGCGAGTGCTTAGTATTGACCACTAAAACACACAAACTGCGTTAACATTTTAAGAAATTATTTGTGATCTTGTTTCATCGTGTATTTTTATTTGAATGTAGTGTTAGTCATACATTGTAATTTAAAAAAAATATTTAAAATACATTATTAAGCCTAAATTGATGTGAAATAATAGTCCCATTATATAAATATTACATTACAAACCTAAATATTACACGTTACTCATAATACATTCGGGTACCCTTACGCAAACTTTGTAGATTTACATAACAATGTAATAAAACAATACTCTATGGATTGAAGCAAACACCACAGTAACACTGATAACACTTACATTTCCGTACCGAATGGATACAGTTTCAAATGTGAATTTCATAATCATATATAAAGTAATATATACAAAAGTATATATTACTCTATAAAATTAAAAGTGTTAAAAAAGACTTTTTGAACTATTATTAGAGAAGTGGCTTGGCTACGTAAGTGGCGCTCTGGTGTTGAGGTAAAACCACAGCATTGAGTTCCACTATTTAACGCGCAAAGCCTGCAGAATTCGGCAGAAAAATCTACAGTCTTAACACTCTGCGTACTATGTTGTATACGGGGAACAGCTTAACCCTAATAAAAATCTATAGATACGGAACCATCTTTAAGCATCTTACCTATAATTTTTATAATTAATCTATTCTTAACACTATTATGCGTAAAATATGATCGACTCTTATACCGGTAGTACCGTAAAATGGTTCGTGATTTTATTAATGACATTTTTTATGTGTTCGTGAACTGTCAGTGTCAATTTGTCGTTTGTAGATAAGCATCTGTTCTGTGATAAGCATAAGCAAATCAAATTGAAAATCCGCAAATTCAAGTAGAATTGATTTGTCCAAGCAATTACAGAAAATAAGAATATTAATTTATTGAGTTTAATTCGCTGTGGATTGTAAACGTACGGCATTTAAAATGGATCTTTTAAGCTTTTGGCAGGCTGTTGATGTTTTAATCCATAAGCCTCATGTTATTAATAAAAACCTGTGGGGATCAATAGTGTTAAAAAGATATTATATTAAAACAGAAATAAATAATTGGAATGAGTATCTTGCTGGCTATAGACTAAATACAATGGTATTTTTAAATATAGATCAATACTTAGCTGAATTATCACAAATGTGCCACTTTCAAATTGTTAATGAAGAAACGCAATATGAAGTAATTTTCATAGAACTCCTTCCTAAAATTTATATTGTACAGCGTGCGATTCAAATGATTTGTATAAATAGAGTTTTAAAACAAGTAACTTTTTATGATATCACACCAGCTGAACAAATAGTGTGCACTACATTTCCATACACTTTTTTCTTCATAGATAACAAAATTACTGTAAAATGTGGTTAGTTTAATTCGCTTTACATTAAATACTTATAGTGGTATGCTTTTAAATATACATTAAATATAATTCTTTTTAGGTGATTCTAGAAGCTATCAATGGTTAAAACAATCTGTTTTACCTCGACTCAATAAATGGAGTACAGAAAAAATCAACAAACAAGTTCAGATTTGCAATGAATCTTTAGCACTTGTTGCAACAGAAAAATATTATACAAAATACAATCTTCTTAAAAGTAAATATGCAAGTGATATGGTAAAGGTATTACAGATTACTTATTTATTCTATAGTCTAACATATTTAAAATATATTTTCAACTTAATTTAATAGTATTAGGGCCATTGTGATGCAATAGTACAGTTTGATTGTAAACTAAATAGTTATGAATGCGATCCCCATTCAAGGGAACAAATTATTATTATTCCTGCGCTCTGGTAACAACCTAAGGCTTAAAATTGACTTCTGTCACTTGGCACACAATGTCTTGTAAATTGAGTGGAAAGTTTAGAATGAAGTGCCTTATCACTAGGTTCCTCCTATCTACTCTGCTGTATGTGATTTACAGTGTAAAGCTAAAAAAATATTTCTCTAGATGTGGCCAGAAAGCACAGACCCAATGAAATTTGTGTATGAAGATGTTGCAATTGCTACATATTTACTTCTTTTGTGGGAAAGTTATAATGAACCACAATTATTTGCTGATGTTGGATGTGGAAATGGTCTTCTTGTTTATATATTAACAATGGAAGGCCATCCTGGGTTTGGAGTAGATGTAAGGAAAAGGAAAATATGGGACATGTATCCAAAAAATGTACAATTAAAAGTAAGTAGAAGTGCTATTGAACATGAAAATGAAATGAAATATTAGTGGGATACCTTGAAGATTTTTAAATTTTTTAAAAAAACTAAAATTTTTACCATGTAAGGTCGGAGTTGAAAGGCTTCCAAGAGATGTGATCAAATAGTTCATTTTTCTGTTCCTAAAAGATGTAATTTTATTTTCCAGGAGTACACTGTAACACCATCAAACATAGACATATTTTCTAATGTGGATTGGGTTATTGGCAACCATTCAGATGAGCTTACCCCTTGGATACCAATAATTGCAGCAAAAACTTCTTATAATTGTAAATTTTTCCTCTTACCTTGTTGTGCTTACAATTTAGATGGTTCTAAATACAATAGAAAAAATTCAACTGCAAGTCAGTACTCAGAATATTTAATATACATAAGAAATTTATGTATGGAATTTGGATTTAATACAAAAACAGATAGATTAAAAATTCCAAGTACAAAACGAATATGTTTTATTTCTGAGTTTAGAACTTATAAAGAAAATGAATATGAAAAATATTTAGCTACAATCCAAGAACACATTAATTATAGTATCGACGTAAAGGAGGAAGATGGTAATGCTTCACAGCCTAAAAGATTTAAAGCTAGAGATCCTGTGGAAAAGGTTAGAAACTGTACACAGATAGATAGTAAGGTTGTTGAAGCAATAGTTAAAAGAATAGCAAATTACTTACTAGAGGATTGTGAACCTGGACAAAATTGGTCAAATGGAAAAATGGCACCATTGAATGAACTTGTTCAACTTATACCACCTGATCACTTAAAAATATTAAAATCTGAATGTGGTGGGTTACAAACTCTTCTACGGAACCACCATAGTGTTTTTGAAGTTCGATATGGTACAGTGCAACTTAGGTATCCCAGAAGTATAGAAGAATTAAAAGCAAAAAAGAAGAAAAACAATGAAATACTAAAAATCAAGCAAAAAGAATGCTGGTTTTATAAAAACCACCCACAAGGATGTCCATTAGAAAATGCACTGTGTACATTTGTACATGAAAATTAGTTATAAACCCTTTCCAATTATTACAACTAAGAGTAAACGCCAATTCTGTACTTGACAAATGTGAAAATACAAATTGGTAATCACACTTACTTATGCACTTAAAAAATTACTGTTATCTATATAAATAATTTATTTGATTACTATCTACTGCTACCATTAGTTTTATATGATTAAAAGTTGCCTGTTAGAGATCACTTATAGTGTTAAGGCCCCCTTGACACAATATCAATTTGTTGGCCCCTTGGCACTATATCAATTTGTTACACCAATTATGTATTACTTACTAATAATCTATGTGCAATAAAGTGTTTTGATTGATTGATATATATGTTTTCGCTGATGCTATTATAATACTAATTTAATATTTTCTTAAGTGCATAAGTTACTCTTATAAATACCAACTCTCTTTATGTGTATTATATGTTACTGAAAATATTTTCATTGAATTTTTAATTAGGGATCATCTAATTTACAAAAAGCTATTACATTTATCAGGTAGTTAAATATATAGGTGTCAAAACAATTTTTTTTAAGTGAATTCTGGATGAAATGACAACAGTTCTAAGAACAAACAAATCAAAAGGCTCTAATGTCGATTGGAGGCAAACTCGTTTCCTTTTCGATGGTGATTTAAAATTGTATTATTTAAGTACTTAAATGTTATATTTTTTTTGTTTGAATGAAACCCACAACCTGTGGCGTTTACTGTCGCACGACTCATACGCTCGTGTCTATGCGCCCCAAACTGCCGTTCCATTTTGTCTTATATACAAAGACAAAATTTTTTGTAAGTTTGCACATTTATGGTAACAACATATTTTTCAATGAAATTTTGAATAAAATCATTCACCTTATCTACTTTCTGTCTGAAGCAAGAATTATGATATTTGCATTAAATGCATATAGTGTGTGCCTATAAAAACACAGAAGAAAAATGTATATTAATTATTGTATTTATAAATACAATTAATGTACATTTTTCTAAATAGAATACATTATAATATATTCTACACAAATTTAAATATAAAGATGAGGTGACTAAATATACAAAATGATTTGCAAAATGTTGTTGGATTAAAGAGCTGAAGATTAAACTCATTTGTATCATTTTATGGTCCTATGTCTGCCGAAGCTGGTCTATTTCCACCATTGAACAAAGATATACCCATACCTAAATAAATTAATCAAGACATCTCAACAGTTTAGACATAGGATTTTTTAAAGTTTAGTTTAGTTAAAACTATGGTTTCATTTAAAGTTGCTGATAAAAACACTGTATATTTAGATAGCTTTTATTAGAAACCTTTATAAAAATAACATCTTATCAATATATCATATTATATATTTAAATAAATATTGCTCAATGATAACATAATATCACATGCCATAATATTGTATAATCTAATTTCAAACTATCAAGAGTCAATATCAAAGAATCTATTGAGTTCACTTAAATTCCTTTCATCGACTAATTTTGCAATATCATGTTCTCCCATGTAAGAGCAGACCATCCTTAATGTTGTCCAAATCGTTGAAGAACTAGGATCTGCTAAATTAGTACCAGGGAACATATTTTTAGCCTTATACTGCTGATTTAATGCCACTAAGAAATGCTCACCAGCTTCTTTATGAGCTGATAAATTCATGCATGTGATACCAACATTAAATCTTGCTCTGATGTAACCAGGCTCTAAATTTAATGCTTGTTGGTATGCATCAACAGCTTCTACTGATCTGTCACTATTAGCTAAAGTAGCACCGAGTCTGTTCCAAAGTTTAGCATTGTCTGGTGACACCATCAATGCTGCCTTAAAACAGTCAACTGCCTTATCATATTGTTGATTTATATTAAAAATAACTCCTAAGGCATTTTGAATATCAGGATCAACTTGAGAAGGATTCAGTTGTGCAGCTTTTAAATACAAAGATGTCACATATGCTTCAAGTTCCTTGAGGTTCATTTTCTGTGCATTCACATCTTTTGGAAATATATCACTGTAACTTGGACTTGCCTTCAACCAATCTATTAATGCGAAATATGCATATTTGGGCATATTTTCATTGGTATAAGCAGCTGCTAATGTTATATACCCTTCAAGTCGCCGTGGATCTAATTCTAAAGATTTTTTCAATGCTGTTATTGCCAAAGGATCTTGCTCATTCTCTGCTTGCGTTGTTCCCAGAAGAAACCAAGCTTCAGCTGAATCTGGTTGTTGCTGTGCAGCTGCTTCAAAACACAACACTGCACCTGGAATGTCTCCAATTTTAAGTTTTTCTTTACCTATTTCTAGAGCACTTTTATTTTCTAGCATAACATTTCCTTCTGTAAAGGAATATTCCTTTGAGATCCCATTAGCAGTTTCTGTGTCCCAATATTCATCAATATTACTCAGTTTGGCCCACTCATCTTTATATTTCTCAGCCATCTCTTCTACTATTTCATCTTTACTCATTTTCTTCTGTTCCCCTTCAACTGTTTCACCTAAATTTAACTCACCAGAACTTATCCTTTTCATAAATGACATGAACTCATTATAGGCATGCTCATCATCACCTTTGACACTATTAACATACTCTTGGGCCTTTGCTTTAACATTGTTATCTGTAGTCTTCTCCAAATCTGATTCATTAACATATTGAATTTGAATATTAGAGGCTTGTGGTTGGAATGAAGGTTGATAAGACATGTTAAATGGCCGCATTGGAGTTGTGATGAATGATGTTGATGGTCCAGCCATCCAAGGTACATGTCTTTGTGATCCTGATTGGGTTAACTGACTAGTTGAAGATGCAGTTTTTGGAATTATTTTTTCTACTTCAGGCATATTATTCAATAACGCATTCATATTAAAGGTTTGTGGAATTTGGGAATTTTGTGACATGAATTCATTGACGAATCGATCAGCTTGAGAAGCGTTTTGTACAACTGAAGCATCGCGACTTACAATATTAGTAAGTTGAACGAGTGAATTATTACCTCCACAGTCACCCCCAACTAACTTATTTAAAGACATTGTGGATTTCAAAACTTTAATACAGATAGAACTTCATATGAATTCGCCGCTGAACAAAGGTCACGAACACGATGAGAATAACAATAAGTTTTCCTGCAAATTGATTGTACCCGTAAGTCAAAATGAAAATAAGTCAACACACCACACACCACAGCTCATACAGAACATAATATTTACTTACAGCTAGTATATTATATGTTCCTTGCACCACAGTCTGTCTATAGACTTATAGAGCAAGGAGCATATTAAACTCTATACAGTACAATCAATATTAAAAATTGTGTCAATACGATATATTTTTTATTTATAACTAAAGAAGTGACATTAAATTGAATCCAAAGACCAAAACTGTAAAGGATAGGAACGAACAGTAAAAAGTTACTGTATTGGGAACTAACTGATCAATGCTATTAGTGATACTGATAAGTCACTTGAGTAGGGTTTAGCTTGAGTTGATCAATAATTTCGAATACAAAAAGGTAAAATTTGTACTAATAACATCGCCATTCCTAAAATTCTATAGCTTATTTATTTGGACTTGAGATAAAACATTTTTATTTCTATTAAATTTATTTAATGTAACCTTACACTTTTTACGATCCTATGTTACTAATTTATAAAGGATCACTCTACTCGCCATGCCGTACAATATTTCTATTCGTTTTATAATGTTACTTTATGAGTTTAGACTTTAAAGTTTAAACTATTGAAATTGAACTGAGATCATTAAAAAAAAACAATGTTTCTTTTAAATACAAATATAATATAAGTATATGTATGCAGCGCTATGATGAATTTATAATAAAATTTCTACCCCAATCTGACTTTATTTTAAGCATTTTTAAAAGGGCACTACAAAATTATTCGAATGATTCTGAAATAATAATCAGCTGACTGATGACTTTTAAATTATTTAAATCTCGGTTGACTTTGACAGATGTCTTTTAATTATAACCTAAAAAAGCATACCAATTACCAAGATTTAATAAATTAAGAATAGTCACATAAATGTTACATATTCTTTGAATAATATAGTTAATAAGTGACAATTCTATATGATTCTACATAGATTTGTTGTGTTTCTGAACATAATACAAAATATTATATAATGAGTAACTAAACTGTATTCTTCGCAACTTGAAAGTTCGTAAAAAATGACTAGTGAGGCTCAAGTTAACAAGAGCAATAACGAAACAGAATGTGAAGAACCAAAAGACATTGGAAAATCATCAGATACAACGTCTGAAGAGGTACCAGCGTCAATTGATCCAACTGAAAAATGGCTTGTAAGTCCAGCTTTTAAGAAACTTTAAATAGACCCTTAAATATGATTTAATTTTATATGAAATACTAATTCAATTCAGGCGGAAAGGAAAGTGTGGTGTATCTTCACCCGAGATTTTCGATGTCTATCCTATAATGCCTGGGATACAGCATGAAGCTAAATAAAATAATTTATTTTGTTTTATAAAAGCTGTATACTTCGTCACTCACATAGGAGGGAAGGCAGAGGCCTTCTTGTGTCTTGCTCAGTGGAGAATGGTGTATCTTGACACAAGGTTCTAGAGTAGATCTAGTGTCAAGACACACCATTCTCCACTTTTTCCTGAATTGGATACAATAATTGACAAAACTCAAAAAAATATTCTATTTGAGCACAGTATAAACATTCCCATTATGTATTTTTAGATTAGAGACTGTGAAGTATATAAAGATGAATATAATGAATGTACAAGTTTCAAGGGACGTTTTCATCAGTATTTTATATATGGTAAATCATTAGATTGCAACCCTTGGAAAAAAGATTATGATAACTGTTGTAAATGGGTAGATAATCAAGATGTTAAAGCTGGTGTAAGTATAATTTTATATTTTTTATACATATTTTTGTATAAAAATATTTCTACTAAATTCCCATTAAAAATATTTTCAATAGGAATCCGTTATTAAAAGTGAAAAAGAACGAAGACTAAAAAGGTTAAGGGCACATTATCAAAATGATGTTTGGAGGAAAAGAGATTCCCCACCGGAAGATTGGGCCGGTCCTTTACCAGAATGGATGGCTAAAAGAGATGAAAATTCATACCTAGCACATAAAGCAAAAGAAATGAGGGAAAACAAAAATGAAGATACAAGTAGTTTTTGTGTAATAATGTAACATTATACAAACAGATTTTGTCAAGTGATCAATTATTACCTCACAAAATGTTGCATAATTGTTATTAGTTATTAATTTGAGCTTATTCTCACATTGAGATATATTGACTGCCAGTATTGTACAAAATTTGTAACATAAAATAAAAATCTATTACAAAAAATTATATTTTACTTTGTTACTATAAAAAAAATGGTTGTTGTTGAGATAAAATAGTATATGTATTTTTATGCTGAAGTAAGAGAATGACGGTCTTGTTTTATTAATTTGTCACATTTATTGAAACATATTACATTTCAATATGAAATGTTTGTTTGGTAGAATGTTCCAATCTTAGGAACTACTAGTTGCTGTGATTTTTTTTTATGTGTTGGATAGTCCATTAAGGTAAATTAGTATTTGATAAAATTACTCTTTACTTTACTTAAGTATGTTTATTTTCGAAAATAAACATTAAAAGTTATCACATTATATTGTCTTATGTAAATAATTGTAAATTGATACCTATAGCCATGACCCGGCAACTGACTTATCGGTAACAGAACGATAACGCGATGTAACGCCTTTATTGTTCACAAACAAGATTGTTTTATCTTTCTTTCATTTTATAAGCTCAAGTCTCCTCATTAATTGTAGTTGATTACACTGATGAGTCGTATACTTTGTAGTCGTGTCATAGCTTTGCGTTTTCGACTGCCAATGGCTAGAAACGCTTCTGCTTACCTGGTCGATGACCCTAAATATTCCTTTTTAAAGGATCTAGGTATAGATAAGAAGAATGTGGGAGTGTTCAATGGAAAGTGGGAATCTAATGGACAGGTAGGATGATTTACTTTAATTTCCTATTTATTTTAATCAATGAAGTGAAATATATCTAACTTTATTATTGTCGTTCATTTTTAATAGGTAATCCAATCGTTTAGTCCCGCAAATGGCAAAGTGATTGCCGAAGTACAGTCTGCTAGCGTGGCTGACTACGAAACCTGTGCCAAGGCAGCTCAGGAGGCTTGGCACACGTGGGCGGAGTTACCGGCGCCAGCAAGAGGAGAAATTGTACGACAAATCGGCGATGCTCTCAGAGAAAAACTACAGCCTCTTGGACAGTTGGTCTCATTGGAAATGGGTAAGCTATTTATAGAATTGATATAAATATAGACAAATATGCATATGAAATTATAGAATATTTGAGCCTTGATAAGATATCGAAATGCGTATTTTCCAGAAGAAAATTAAGAGATTGAAACAAAGGATTGAAAGGAAGGAAGGAAAGAGATTGTAAAGGCCAGTTTCCACTATTGTCCACTATGATGAGATGAATGTTAATATTGTGACGTGTTTAGTAGTGAAGGAACTGAGAAAGGATATATACGAGACTTTCTCTTGTCTCTTTATAATTAAACTTGAAATAAAATTATATACCTAATTATTTTACACTTGAGCAGATTTTTACTACAATTTTTCATTCACAGGCAAAATTCTCCCTGAGGCCATCGGAGAAGTAGTTGAATACATCCACGTATGTGACTTGGCGCTTGGTTTATCCCGTACTTTGCCGGGAACCATTTTCCCTTCAGAGAGACCTGGACACGTGCTCATTGAGAAATGGAACCCACTAGGTCTTGTTGGTATCATAACAGCATTCAATTTCCCAGTCGCTGTTTTCGGTTGGAATAGCGCTATCGCTATGGTAAGATATTTTTATTTAAAACACTACCCCCGAGTTTGTGATTCCGCTAGGAATTTAAATTTATTAATTTAGTTACAAAGATTTAAGAAGGTGTTTGCTATAACTAAAGAAAAAACTACCTATAAAGTATCACCAACAGACTTAAAATTTTATTTCATTGCTTGAAAGCAATTTAAAATTTTAGGCTGCTCAAACGAATTTACCTCAATCTCAAGTAAACAGATATATCAATTGTCATTCGTTTAGATTACTTATTATTTATTAAATATATAATGTGATAATAATTTCATTGATTGCTTTACTTTATAATTACCCATTAGATTTATGGTTACATTTATACTTTAGGCTTACTTACTAGTAGGTCATTAATAAAGCGCAAAATTTATAGATATAAAAATTAAATTGGTAATTATTATCTAATCATATTTTACGGATTATGAAACGATAACATTTCAGTGATATTATATACTTATACATTTTAAGATATTGTTCAATTTTTGTTACCTATTTAATAATCGTCTGATAAAATTCCGACCCCACTTGTACAACTTAAGTAACAATAATTTTTAATAAATTTTCCATTAGTTTACCTATTACCTTAAAATTATTAGTTAAATAAGTTTAAATTAAGATTTCGAACCAATTGCATATATATATTTTTTAAAGAATGAATATACTGTGTGAAAAAAATCATAAACATATTAGAAATAGATACAAATAATAAAATGTCTCGAAATATTCATTAGATAAATATTATCAACGTAATTAATATATAAACTAGGTCTGCGGTGACGTAAGCGTATGGAAGCCATCGGAAACGACTCCATTGACCGCCGTAGCTGTTACCAAGATTGTGGAGAAAGTTTTAGAAAAGAACAATATCCCTGGAGCGGTCGCGGCCCTGTGTGTAGGAGGCAAGGATGTCGGAGAAGCCATTGTACAGGACCACAGAGTCAAACTAGTCTCGTTTACTGGCAGCACTGCTGTAGGTCAACAGGTCAGTAACCTCATAATATAGATAATTTTAATTAATTAGCCGTCTTGAACTACAATTAAGTTTAGGGCGGCCACGACTTGTTGATCATACTGTAATTACAGGCTGCTACGAGCAGCACTCGCTGACCGTACCTACGGTATAAACATTTGAGGATGGCTGGAAAGACTTGTTGCTAGGTTAGCAGGCACCAACCACCAGTAGCCCAGTCCAAAATATCAATACTAAACAGACACAAAAGTTCCGAAAATCTAATTTTGCACTAAAAATTTTATATTAAAAATATCATTTATCTTCTCCTATATCCGAACAAGCCGAAATATCAATTCATTTTTGTCAAAGTAAAGTGAGGTACAGAATGTTTTAACACTAGGTACTTTTGCCTTCCCTGCTATGCGCGGGACACAGATAGACTATATGCACAAAGTAGGTGCAAGAAGTAAATTCATCGTTAGCTAATATGTCATTTTCACTTATCATGTTTACAAGTAAATTTTATCTAAATTAAATAGTAAATTTTATCTATATTCAGGATGTAGGTTAGTATTTATATGCAGTTTATTATAAACATGTACCTAGGTAATTTGCTATCTTTAACTTTTACCAGCAGCTTCGCCAGCTTGAGCAATTAATAAGTAACAATTAATGTGATTTAGCTTATAGGTTTCCTCAATTAACGGAGTACTCAACACAAAGTCATTTTTCCATTTGAACCAGTAGTTCCTAAAACCCGTCTATCAAACAAACTCCTTAGCTTTAAGATATTAGTATAGATTTGTTTATTTATATAATATGGTGTTGGCAGGTGGGTGTAGAAGTTCAGAAGAGGTTTGGTCGCCATTTACTGGAGTTGGGAGGTAACAATGCTATTATAGTGAACTCGGACGCCAATTTGGATCTCCTCCTGAACGCTGCTCTGTTCGCATGCGCCGGCACCGCGGGACAACGCTGTACTACTACGAGACGATTGCTTATACATAAGAAGGTATTAAATATTAACATTCAGTATAACCAGTTCAGTAAAAAAATGCCCATTTTATTATTTGTACTTTACATATTTTCTTTAGTATTCTTATATAATTTATAGATTAGTGTTTTTTGTTTTCTTATCAAATCTAGTCAGATTTTACCATTATATTTACGATGTCTAATTAGTCAATCATCGTAAATATAATTGTAAAGACTGTACTATTAGGGTAGACAAGTAACAGTACTTCTATTTATCAACACTCAACTACGACGAAGTCAATATAAAAATATATTATTTACAACAAAGTTTTCTCTGAACAGGTATACAATGAAGTGGTATCACGACTGAAGAAGGCATACGCAGGAGTCATCAGTAGGATTGGAGACCCTCTACTGTCAGAGTCGCTCATAGGCCCTCTCCATACACCCGCTGCGGTTGAAGCGTACAAGCGCACCGTGGCTGAGGCCGTCAAACAAGGAGGCAAAATTGAATTCGGAGGAAAGGTGGGATTAGCTATTAAAATATGCAAGGATATGTCTAAATTACATCCCATTTGTAATTTGCCTACACATCCCATCTAAACTAACAACTAGTTGCTTTAGTTTTGTTGATGCGAAGCTAGCTCCGCCGTGCTTCGCCTCGACTCTTAGAGAGAAGGAATGAAATTGTTAAATATTTCATATCCTCGAATGGGAATCGAAGTCGCGTTTACACTGGGGTGCTCCTGCGCCACAACTGGCCTCAACCGACAGTAGTATATCCCCAGGGGCATCTTATCCACAATGGCATCTTATATAAGTAGTTCTTATTAGAGTTTAATCTATTTTTATCAAAACAATTAATTGATGTGTCATATTTTTCTAAATTACAATACCTACACTTATTTTTTTCTTAGATAATGGAACGCGAAGGCTACTTCGTAGAGCCCACAATCATAGCCGGGCTGCCTCACGACTCGCCCCTGGTCAAGACGGAATGCTTTGCGCCGATCGTTTACTGCATCGAGGTCCCGGACTTAGACACCGGCATACAGTACAATAATGAAGTCGAGCAGGGATTGTCTTCCAGTTTGTTTACAGAGAATTTGGGTGATGTTTTCAAGGTAAGATATACGTTCATATAATTGTTTGTTTAATAATGAATTATTTGTGTTTTTCTTATTTAAGTAATTGGTTTGTGTATAATGAAAATAAATTGATCTAGATATTTTAAATGAAGGCTAGAAGTGAAGTTCATGTTAGAATGAACGTTCCTAGTCCTTTAACACTAGAAGTGCCGAAGATTGACACCCCCCGCGAACCGCCGTCGTGACAAATTTGTCCCATTCTACTTATTA
>FAPP01006534.1:0-10406 GCA_001485965.1 Heliconius ismenius | reverse complement strand
TATATATATATATATATTAAAGCAAAAAATAAATTAAAAATGTTTTAGAAGGAAAAACTGTTGTAATTATAACTTACACTTCTTTAAGCATTTCTCACCTGTACATTATATGGCAATTTGGGCTTGAAACGATCAGGAGCAGAGACTTTGAGTCTATATGGAGTTCTCATAAGCAAGATACGTGTTGACACATTTTGACGAATTAAAGTGTCTTTCTCCTCCAGCACAGCTTCTACTACCAGGGGCCTCGCTGCATCCTCCGCTAAGTCTAAGTCAGTCTTAAGGTCATATAAGACGGTTGCTTCTCCGGTAAAATCAATTACTTTTCGATCGGGCGTTGAAAACACTGGTTGCAATACCCCAGAGAAGAACACTGCGTAGACGGACACCGTCAATTCTCCCTTAACTGGTAGACCGTTAAAGTGCCTGTGAATGACAACTTTAGTTCAAATGTTATCAACACACAAATCTCATTTCTCTCTGATACGAAACAAAATAAATTAACTAAACTATTTTCTGTATTTCTACTTACATTCTTAAAAAGAAAATAAAACTACATACGAGTATATCATTTTTCTCACCTACATCTTTTGAAATAATCTCATTACAAAATACAACTAGGCTGTTTACAGTTGCTCTAAAGTAGAGCACGACTAATATATTTATAAGAGGCAAGAAAAGCAAGAAAAATCAAACGATGCACGTCATGCAACAGGTTATTATTTCTTACACAATAACAAGTAAAAAGCAGAAGGCAAAGAAATTTTATTATTGCTTCGTCAACTTTGAAGTATATAATGTTTTACAACTCTATTGGACTATTATTACGAGAAATTACAATAAATAACCACAATATAAACGTAGACAGCTTTCGCTGAGAAAATTTCTTTGTTCTAAGATTGAATTAAATTATAATTCCCATTCACAGTTATTTAAGTATTTTCTTGGAAGATGATATTGCTGTAGAGAGCGGGTATTGCTATTGTGTAACTAGGTATATACAAATCTATAACTTTACTCATGTAAGTTAATCTGTCTATGTAAGTTAAGAACTTATATTTGCAGATACTGTTACAATATTATAATTTTATTATCGTAAATATGTATTTATTACATACATACATACAAGATACGCGCAAAACACATAACCCTTCCTTAGCAGTCGGGAAAAATGAGTGCCTTTAAACATGGTCTTAATAATTTTCTTACTTAGCAGTAATGCTCATATTGAAGCGTCCATCACTAAACAAGACCTCCTTTGGACTCTTTATTTCCATATTGAACTTCGGCAGGACGTAATCAGCTACCAGAACCTGCCGAGAATATTTTTGCCCGCGCGCTTCCACCTTGATAAGGAAAAATATAATTAAATTTTACAAAACTTTCGGTTATAGGTTTCATTTATTTAAGTGAAAATGCTAAATCAATTTAATTTTTCAGGTAAATATAGATTCTATTTAAAAATAAGGCAAAAAAATACAACAATTTGTACCTATTTTAAAAATACATACTTCGTTATAAATTTTATGTAGTATCAATTTTAGAAAACAATAGAAACATTAATTTGTTCAAATGTAAACATGTACTTATTTCTAAACTACAATAGCCCTTCACTTTAATACGTAGAAGGTAGTGTCAATAAAAATACATATGAGTACATAATATAATATGGATATGATAACCATTTCACTTAAGACTTAAAGGTCACCAAACTCAAAGGACATATACTTTAGGAGGTTGGTAACATCGATCCGGTTTAAAATAAAATTTCCTTTTACGTTTCTTATAAATTTGATATAATAATTTAACCAAGTAGAACCAGTTTATGCTTAAATTTATATACAAAACAATATATCACAAGTAAATATGTAGATTACTCAGATTCATATTTTTAGAGGCCGTTAGTATCTACACCCTCCGTTCACCATTTTCCACGCGAATTCAAGACTTTTTCTGTTGAGTGACGGAGCTCAACGCCGCGCTGTGTCGTACCAGAGCGGGAAATAAAAATATTCATTCCCGGAATGGTGTTTCTACTGATGATTGACTACTAGTGTTATTACTCCTGTATATTACGAAAGAATTGTATTTACTTGTATAGTCCATTGTCCTAGTGCCGGTTCGTCGGCTAGAAGCAATTCGTCCGAAAATATTCCTTTGTCCAGAGGAACAGCTCCCCATTGTCGCACTGGTGCACCACCAGAGTCTAGGACACTTATGTCGACAGTGCCAGATAAAGGTAGAAGGTATCTGTTGACAATCAATCAAATAGAATAATCATAATTAATATATTCAAAAATTATATTTTCCATTTTTTTTTCAGTAGAGTAGGCAGAGGGGACCTAGGAACCTAGTGTTTCTAATTCCAATTCCCACATTACCAGAGCCAGGAAAATCAGGGTATTAAATATTTAATTTCCCTGAATGAGCTTTGAACTCACAACCATCACGTTTACAGTCGCGCGGATAACACTGCGCCATAACGCTTTTAATTACCATTTACCACAACTAAAAATAATGCATTCAACGTTATGTAACTCTTAGATTCTCAGGTAATTGTAATACACTACAGTAAAAAGGAAAAAGGACCTCGACAATCATAATTCAAGACTAAATATAATTAAATATTTTCAGTACATTTATGTTAAAATTAATCTGAGTTTAATGACAATGAGTTAATAAATGGCTCGATAATTTAAAATTAATTATAACGTCAAATTGGTGACTAACACATCAGTCATTCATTGGGCTGAATGACATAAATCTTGACGATACCTACTGGGGCTCCAAAACCAACTATATTATTTTATAAATACAAAAACTCTTCCAGGTATTCTAGAATTTCGGTTACCCGTGACCAACACTCTCACGTCCATAGTGGCCCCAATGGTACTAGAAAAGGTTGTTGACCTCAGAGTAATCATACGTAATCTCAACGTGCGAACACTTGTACAGCGTAGCGCATTGTTGCAATCGAAAGTATTTTATTTTAATATGGTAACGCAATTTTGACTATTTATTTTATTTCCATTTTTTATAGCTGTTGAGTAAATATTTGTATAGGAAAGCTAACAATATCAGAGCTGATGATTGTATAATAAGGAAAAATGGACCAAAGAAAAAAAGATGTGATGATAAGTCTGTACTTTCCCAGCAAGTTTACTGGCTAAAGCTAAAATTTTTACATTGCTAATTATAGATATTTCAATGAACATACTTGTCTAATGCGATAATTCTAAAGTTGATTGTATCCCCAGGTTCGTACACTCCTTTATCAGACTGTACGAAGATGCAGAAACTTCTCGGTTGATACACTAAAGAAGCGGATGATGCAAAAAGTGGACCTGATGTAGACCTAGCTACTAATTTGTACTGGCCAGGCCCTGGATCTCCAATCTGTATAGGGAAATGTCGAAGTTAAATAATTTTATAGAAACATAGTATAATTTATTCATGTTAACAGTTAAATATAATAGTTAAATTACTTATATACAATTACTATCCGATTTTTGTTTATTCTAAGAGTATGTACTTACTTCTAAGTCTACTAATCTGGAAGTAGCGGCTTGCACCTGTACGACTCTACCCTGTGAGAACTGTTCTCCTGTTGCTCGTTTTCCTTCAATGGCCACATAGAGATTATGTGCTCTAGATCCTCCTGCTATTGACACTTTGTAATTTACGAAAGGTCTTAAAGCTTTCGGTCCTAATACTGACACACTGAAAATTAAAATATTTGGATAAATTTTTAAAAACGGTACGTAATTAGTTCAGGATTTTAATTATTTTGCTGAAATTATAATATATATATTTTTTATTTGATGTACATAATTCTTGTAATTCTTTAGTTTCCCATATTTTTGGAAACCTTAAGCTCTTATAGCTGCGATTGCGTTGACATCAGCGTTAATAAATATTTTTCTTGCTGTAATGATTCATAAGTAGGTACTACGTAAGTAGTTTATTATGATCATTAAATTGTATTCAAACATTAAAATACAATAAAAATGTTAATCTTGTATTTAATAACTGAATGTTATCATTTATTCGGTCCCAGTTATATAACATCACTAGTTCAATAATTGTTTTTTTAATCGTGGTAAAAAAAAATCTTCTAGAAATAATTGATGACAAATACCTAACAGCAGCATTTTATTGCATAGGAATGTTGTTTTACAGTGAGATGAAGTGGTAAATATCTTAAAATAATTATATAAAGACGTAGTTAACTGTACAAGCAAAGTTTTATGTGGTATATAACTAGAATAATTATAGTGTATGGTGGCGATGCATTTTAAACTACATTTTCCTATATTATACATAGTTTGGGTTAGGGAAGCTCTTACCATTGTACTGTAGTCGCTGCAACTAAGGCTGCTAGAAAGCCAAAAACCGCCAAATTATTCATATTTTGCTGAAAAAAAAATCGACTATATAAATATTAATAAGTATTATTTATTATGATTCATTCATTAACTTAGATACGATTGTGTAACTTCCTGTTGCTCAAATCAGATATACAAATCTACAAAAGGAAACTCTCGGTCACGGCTATAAATATGAAATACGCGTGTATGTAGGTAGATGCTAAAAATCATAATATAGAACGATGAATATTATTATTGTTTAAGCAAATAGCTCTTCTATATATTTTAATTTTCCTCTGCTATTCATAGCATATACAAATGAATCTACTGGCTTATACTAGAAAGAGACTAAACAATGCATGTCGTGCAGATGCATTTCGAACGTGAATGTTAATGGCGAAGATGACAGATGTCGTGGGTGTATTATTGTAATGTGCCATTGAATTCACATGCTAACTGTTTCCACATATTGAGCTCACCGTCCTTGTGTCTCCAGTCTACTGACTCACTGGACAAACATTGTGTACCTATTTGCGTTGGCGGAATAGCCTTTTGTACTTATATGGTATAAGCAGTTTGTCATGTTATGTTAAATGTTATTTATGTAATAACATACATTTCTTAAAAAAATATTAAATATTGATACGAATGTGACTTAGAATTTTTAAGAAGAACATTTAATTCAATGACATAATATTATAAAAAAAAAATTTAGATATGCAGTAACGAAAGTTACTTTCTCTACAATTACAATAGAGAGGTATTTTCCTCTTAACATTAATAGTTTTGTGCCTGACTATTGTTCATACCTATGTTTAAAAAATCCTGTCTTGAAGTATCCACATATAATACAGCTGAATCTAATGTTTACTATTTATTTGATTTACGTATAAAACTGAAATATGCAAAAAAGCTTACTATTCACGATGTTGTTACTTTTTCAACTAATTTCACTTCCAAATTCCGAAACACTTTCTTTTATTGCTTGTAACTTAACACTATATCACAGATCGTTTTATTAGATGCACATAGTTTAGTGCTTTGGTTTGTTCGTCACGCGAGGTGGGCGCGAGTGGCGGTGTCGCAGTATGACTGAGTGCGCGGGCGCAGCTCGCGGAGGCTACGCAGCGGTGGGGCGCCTCGAAGCCTTGCGAAAACCAGCGTCATCGCGCTGCGTGCTTATTGCACCCACTCTACGTTCATTAAGTGAGGAAATACTGTCTACATAACATTGGACGATGTTTCCTGTGTGCACATGGCTCTTTACAATTGTAGAGTTACTCTTTTTGTTTACTTTTAACTTTACTTAATTTTATGTTTTTAAAAATTAGCGTTTAAATTAGATGATAGAAGAAAGTTATTAAATAACTATTTACAAAAAAAATGCAATGTATTGTAACTTCTTTTATATCTAATTATTTAAAAAATTAAGTATAAAAATAAACAAAAAGATATCGAGCTATCGCAAATACTGATAACTAAAGTAATACTTATTCAGTTTAGTCATAGTGCAATGTTACAAACAGGTTTAGCATGATGCAGTACAAAAGGCCGACCACCGGGTCCTATTATTCAACGGTACTTGTGTACTAAATGATTTCTTTGATCTAAATGTATTCTAACCTAAGCGTAGAAATATAAACAAATTAATTTTATATAAATAAACTTGTTTATATAAACCTTTACATAACACTTTTTTGACCTTTAAATAACTTATAAGTAGGTACATCATATAAGTATCAAGCGTGTCGCAAATTAGAAACCTGTTTGATCGTAAAAAAGCAAAACAGCGCCAACAAGTTCTCCCACATTGTTTTAAATTGCAAATGGCTTACGGGAAAGATAGTTGAAATATGATCGCCGAATTGATAAAATAACAAAACAACATAAATAATATGGCAATTAACATTTTTATTCTGCTAGAAAGGAGTCTATTGGACAAATATTTTGTGTAGAATGATTTTTAATTTCTTCAACGGATTGTGTTTGGCTATTTTCTTCACTTATGTTATCTTTTTTATGTAACTGTGTAGCTAAGAAGGTGTTGTCTGCTAAGGCTGCTGCTAAGGCACGTTCCAGTCTTACAGCACCCGCCCTTTCTACTTCTAGTACGGCTTTCAGTTCTAATTTCGTTTCCGATTCCGAATTGTTTGTTTCAGTACTTGGTTGTACAGACTGTCTTGATGAGCCACATTGTAGTTCCGTTATTTTAATACCCATACGAGCAATTTCAGCTGAAATAAAATGAAATAAATGACTGGAAATTTTTCACCTAGTAAAGAAGATAGTACCTACCTAATGTAAAATAAATAAAAATGTATTATGTTTATATTTTTAACTTATAAAAGAGCACGAAAAATCTCAAATTAAATAATATGAAATGAATAATTAAATTATTTTGAAATATAATTATCAACAATACCTTTAGCGTTACGGAGTTCGTGCACGGTGTTCCGCAGCTCGGCGGCGGCGAGGCGCCGCTCGCGAGCGTGCGCCGCCGCAGCAAGCCGCGCGCGCTCCCGCAGCTCCGAACCGGCGCTCGCGCATCGCTCCACACGTCGGAGCTCCGTCTCGAGATGATTTGCTTCACTTTATAGATTACAATACAACAAAATTTTAAACAAATGCGGCTATTATCGAAAAAAATAGTTTTGTATGTATATTTTTAACGAGATTTTATAATGAAATTACAGTATAATATTATGGTGTGTCACATAGAAATAAATAATATTTAATCAGTAGTATACCTTCGCGCTTCTTTTGTTGCTTTTTGTATACACTCTTGCAGCTCTACATATTGACGTTGCAACTTGGCATGTGTAGATTGAAGAGGGCGTAATTGTTGAAGTTCTTTCTCAAATGAACTTAACTTATTCAATAACTCAGTACATTTTTCTTCAAGTTGAACTCGTTGGCGTTCCTGATGACGATGTGAAATTGTGGATACCATGTATTACTATTAGTACCTACATGGCTTTTATATAAATATATAAAGAGGTGAAGCCTACATAAAGAGATTATCTCTCTTTATGTAAATCTTAACAAGCTTTTTGTCCCAAGATTCCATTGCTTAAATCTGCAGGAATCTGTTTATTTAATGAAACTTATGTTTGTTTTTTCAATTTCTGACGCGATTTTTTTAGAGGATAGTTGCAAATGATGTGGGATTCACATAAAAAACATATGAGTGTAATTTTCTCCAAAAACGTATTTTAAAACACAACGCAAAAAAATCAATTAAAGGTGATTGCGGCAGGATTCTTTTAAGCAATACCAGTGTAATCTATTCTATTATCATGTATCATTTTTAAAAATAAAATTCATTGAAAAAACAGACTCCTGCAGGTTTAAACACTGGGATCTCGATCTGTTTCCAATGTAATAAAAGCCAAATATATGAATACCCCAAAATATCTTTTAAATTTACCTCTCCCTACACCCCAATCTTAAACTTTACTTAAAAAACCTCCTTATTATATTCTAGAACGTATGAAACAGAAACAATTACTACTGTATATTTTATATCGTTCTTTAATATAATAATAAAATTATTATCTGACCGTACCAAAGCGATACCGTAAAACAACAAATAAATATTTAATGCGAAAAATTAAAAGATATTGCATACAGAAAATTCAAATTGCATTTTAACAGCGACCAACTCGTCTTGAGCAGTGGCTAGGGCTTCGGTAGCTTGAGTAGCGCCAGCGGTGGCGGCCGCTGCGTTGGCACAGTTCTCGATCGCCATGCGCTCCACGGCATTCCGCGCTGCATCAGCCGCTTCAGCCCGCGTGGCTTCACTGCGTATTGCTTCTCGAAGTTGTTTTTCAGATGTCTTTATTATATTTACACAATATATCAGTTAATATTTACACAACAGCTTCAAGCTTTATCTCGTATATAGCAGAATAGGCACATTGGTATATACGGGATAATGTTGAGACATTTCGTTCCCCATTATATTTTTATAGGGAATAAATTGCACAGGTTCCAAGTGATTAATAAATGTTTAAAATTATTTAGTTTTTTTTTACTTTTGTATCTTGTCTTTTGTTAGTCTAAAAAATAACATATTATTTATACCTATAATATATGTAGGTTAAAAATAGCATTTACCGAAAGAGATTGAAATTCACATATCAATTCAAGAAATTGCTGTTCAAAATTTTCAAATTCTTTTTCCACAGCACCCATACTTGACATTCTATTACTTTATTACACATGAAATAACATATCTCTATTTCTAAAAATGGCGGGAAACTTAACTTAACTTGACTTTTAATATTAAAAGGAATATATCAAACGCTATTCAGCCTTAAAAAAAATACACATTTTTACTAAGAAATAATAAGTGTAAAAATAATAAATATAAATAGACAAAAAAAATAACTAGTAGATACATAGTTAAGATAAATTAAAATTGTTTTTACGACGACAATAGAACTGTCTTAGCAAGGAACCAATTTTATCTATAAAATATGATTGCTTTATAATTAGGTTTACCACTTTAAGATCAAAGATGCTTTGTTCCAAGTAAACATAATTTTCACCAATAATAAAATAAATTCAGTGGATAATAATAATTGAAATGTGTCAATTACTGCAAGCAAGAAAATGTGCGAGGGGAATATTAAAAAGGGGAATGTTATTTTCCATGGTGAAAAATTTACTATAAAAAGCCAGTAATCGTCTCTAATATTCAGTTCAGATTTGGCTGCCTAGCTACCTGGTAAGTGTAATATTGACCATTTCTATTATTTTAATTTTTTGATTTCATATAGGTTTTAATTTATTAATAATTTCAGTAAAGAAAACCTTTAAATAATAGAAGAGCTTAAACTTATTTACAAAATTATAAATATGTGTAATTTCATAATTTTTACTAATCGCTATAAATAATAATAAAACATTTAATATATTTTGTTACAAATCCAGTTTAATCTATTACGCCTGAAATTTTTATTTGTGAGTTTTAAACATAATTTTAGTATGGTTTAGTTATTATAGTATCTATATGTATATTTTATAGTCGTACACAAAACTATTAATAAAATTATAATTTTATTCATCTGCAGATTTTAATCGATTCATTATGCGATTCACCATAATAACGTTTTTGACGCTGTCGGTAATGCTGGTTATTTCAATGCGAAGCTCCAGCGGAGCGCGTGTGCGTGGATTGTCCTTAACCGAGCAAGACGACAGCGACGATTTCAATTCACCCCGAGTTTACAGAGACTACATGCTCCGTAAACGTCCAGTGAGAGCAGAAGAGAACGATCAAGACGACGATGATTACGGATTTTTCAGATTCGGGCGTTCCTCTGAATGACGAACATATGCTAATAAAAAACGATCCATCTAAATAAATAATCAGAGACAATGAATAAAATAAATAACAAAAATATAATAAATGTATTGTTTTTGACATAATTCACTATATAAGTTTTATTGAACATATTATTTTTCAAATGAATGTACCGTATTGTATTGTAAGTAGTATTTTTAATCTGTCTTCAGCCGTTGTTACAATGAAAAACGTTGTTTTAATCATAAATATTTTTTAAATATTATGTGTATTAATTATTTAGAAATACTTATTTAATCTAAGTGTGGAATAACACTTAAAAAATATTAAAATATTATGTGTAAGTATTTATGAATTAAATTGAAATACAATCGATATTAGAGTTTACTTGACGTGAAGGTTAATGTATATTACAATATGATATAAGTTTATTAATAATATGAACGTTATAATAATTTCCTTAAAAAGGGGCATTATTAGATGACTACAAAAATATCTAAAACTATACTACATGCAATTTCGTAAAAATATAGTAAAGATAAAGACACATTTACTTGCAGTATTCAAACTCACTCACTTAAGTATTTAAGATTTCACTTTTTAAAATATGAAAAATAAAATGTATGTTGTTAAATTCATAATTAAAACAGTTAATAATTAAACGAATCAAAGTAAAATGTGAAGAACTAACCAAAAAAATATAAGGATTGTTATATTTTTAACCGACTTCT
>FAPP01006515.1:0-11540 GCA_001485965.1 Heliconius ismenius | reverse complement strand
AAAGCACAAGTTGCCCTGAAATACAATCACAAAAAACAATATTTTAATACAAAATACAATTAAGATGCAGTTTTACCGAACGTCACGTCGCGTCGCCTCGCTGAAACTTTCCTCAGAACTCCAATCAATGCTCACAAACTTTAATATTTTATTTACTCCCATTGTTGGCGAGGACCGAGGGAACGGAGTAATGATCGTTGCAATATTCCATTCTCTATACTATTTTACGAGAGAACTTAGTTATTGTTCTTGTAGAACGAATGTTCGGTGGACGTTGTAACATTTCAATTGCACTTTTGTTATTTCTAATGACGATTCGGTTTCTGGGGTTATGTTGGCAGTCGTTTTTCTTTTGTTAAGCTCTTTTAGTTGTTTTTTCTTGTGTTGTGATATGGTCTTCTTCTGTTTTTTCTGGACTCTTTAAAGCCTAAGTCCAAGTTACGTTGCTTTCTGTATTTATGTAAACGCGGAATAAAAGTTAAAATGTGTATAATTTCAATGTATACCTATATCTACATTACAGATAACCCTGAAACCCACGAATGGCGATGGCTTACTTCTATACGATTCAGAGCATCCAAGCGGTGATGGAGATTTCTTCTCATTGCATTTACGTGATTACTTCGTAGAATTCGCCTTCGATCTTGGTTCTGGCATAGCTCTCGTTAGGTATGTATGGATAGAATTATAGATCCACGACTTTCATGACTTTAAAACTATTAATGAGAATAACCAGTGTAAATAAAGTAAAATAATTAACCATAATGAAATATTTACTTCCAGATCAGCCTATCCCCTACAAAAGGACAAATGGCATCGTATATCAGTAAGTCGGTCGGGACGACGTGCGTCACTCCGCGTTAGATCGCACGACTCGGAAACGGACACGACACGATCTGTGACATCGCATGGTGTGGCGAGACATCTCAGTTTGAAACAACCTATGATGTTGGGTGGTGCTCCCCTTCCGTTGCCTCAGAGGTTGGCCTTGAGTACGTCGTTTAGTGGATGTGTGGGAAAAGTTAGTATATTTTACTGTATATAATGAAACTTTACTAATGCTCAATTTCTTTGTTCTATTTGGTAAAATATTTTGAATATAAAAAAAAATTACGAGATATTGATGCACTACAATACATTTGATTTAATAATTTTCTTAATTTCTATATTTCATTTCCGTCATTTCTACGAATAGGAATCGAACCCACAATCGCGTTTCACACTGAATCATATGCCTGTATTTATTTTAGAAAAAAATTATATCGAATACATCGTTTTTACAATATTTGTGGTTTGCTTTTTCAGTTGGTTATAAATGATGAAGAACTATCAGTTGTTTCGTCAGCACTTGGAGGCGTCAATGTCGACAACTGTGATGAACCACACAACGACACGTGCACGTATGTATTATAAACGTAGTTTTTAAATAATATTTCTCGTATACGTCAGAGAACATTGCCTTTTCGAATTGAATTTCGATTTTAAGATATTGCGTTTTCATTGGTGGAACCAATTGCGGCACTCTGCTTTTGTCAATCTATAACCGCGTGTACAATTTGAATAATATATAAAAGAGTTTGTAAATCAGTCCGTTTTTCAATTTCTATGTAAATAAATTAAACATTAAAGAGGAACATATCACTTAGCATTTTTAGCTTAACTTAACATATACCTACTTTAAATATAGTCAAATTATAACTGACTGTGAATATTAATTTTCTTTTCAGGGACGCTATATGCAAAGAAATTTTAGAACCGATACCGTTTTACCCACAAAACTCAACAACCAACGAAATCCACCACTCAATAGTAGCGAAAAAAGGATTCAAAATAAAATATCACAAAGTCAAATCGAAAAAACACTCCCAAAGATATCACATGGAGAAATATAAGAAGAAGAAATACTTAACAAATAAAAAACATCACATGCAAAATGATGTGGAGAAGAATAACGATGTAACAGAAGGACCCGTTTACATGCAAGTGAAGTATCTCGATAGTAATGAAATTAACTGGGGCGACACTAACACGTATCCGAGTTTTAGTGGGACGGACAGTTTTATACATATAGACGATGAGGAAACTATGAAAAGGTATATAGTAATTACATTAATTTCATTTGGTCGAACCTCAGAGGCGTGTGACTGTAAATGCCACAGGTTGTGGGTTCAATTCCCACTTTAACATTTAATATTTTCTATACCTACTTTGCTCTCGTGCCTCGTGTCTCATGCCTCCAGAATTGTGTTAGTTAGTGGAGATCGAACCTACAACCTTCGTGTTACATTCACACTCCTGCACCACGACGGCCTCAACGATCTTAAGTAATCGATAATTTTCAGAAATAGGAAAAAGCTGAACGTCATGTTAGTCTGAAGATGTCAGTTGGCTTTATAACCAAATACACTGATACTGTTCTAATCCTATGATCTTTTATTATTATGACGTATGACGTCATATCGCGTAAATCAAAAGTAATATTTTCTAATTGTTTATTGCCTGAGCAATCTATCTCTATTATACACTTTACGATTTTTGTCGTACAGAGTAAAATATCTAATTTCAAACCTGTGTTTCCTCGTGCATTAATAAAGTTGATAAGATGACGTAATTATAAGATAATTGAAGGTTACATTAATTGATCTAATTTATTTATTATTATATCTTTGGAATTCCAAGTTAGTCATCGAGGTTACGTCAAATTGCATGTTTTATTTAATAATAATATTATTAAGGTTACTTATATTTTTATTAAGATTAAGGAATTGATTTTGCGTGTACTTAAAAAAAATATTTTATTTAATTTTATCTTGGCAAATGAATGTCCTTTCTATACTTGAACTAATTAATAAGAAAATTATACATTTGTTTCTACTGGTTTGTTATTATATAGAAGAAAGATACAATGTTACTATATTTTTTTATATTTCCAGGTTATTAAGTTATACTTTAGATATCAACATCCGGTTTCGTTCAGTGGCCGCGGACGGACTGTTGGTGTGGAGTGGGAGAGTGTCGCCGCCGGGTGACTTCTTGTCACTTGCTATAGAAAACTCTGTACTTGTTTTCAGGTATGTTATTTCGACTATATATTAGTTTTTTTTCTGCTTCACGGTGTATCACGCTCATAGCGGGATCGGCAAAGGGAACCCCCTCCGTTTCTCATTCTCACTGTTGTGTCTCACAAACATTACAACGAAATAATAATAAAATTAATATACATATCTTAAATAATATATTTTTATTATTTGTTGTTATACAAAAATATATTTCATTTCAGATATGATTTAGGAAGCGGAGAAGTAGTAATAATAGCGAATCATACAAAACTAGATGATGGACTTTGGCACAGAGCGAGAGGAACGAGGTAATTGTTTCAGCGTAATGCTTTCTATTAAATTATATTTTCTCTCTATTTTCTATGTGAGACGTTATTATGATCATAATTGGTATATCATCAAATTCTATAGTTTTTTAGCTTCACGCTATATCCCGCATATAGGGTAGGCAGATCGAACCAGTAGTTAACAGTAGACACATACGAGTACACTCCGTTCCCCTTACTGCAGAATTTTCGGCACATTACTAATTGAATGGCGGAACTCAACGCCGCATAATGCTTTGTTACCAGAGCGAGGATTTAAAACATTAAATATGATCTCTTCATGTATACGAAACTTGTCGTAAACGAACTATTTTAATGTTTGCATATAAAATACCAACTTAATTTTCTTTTTCAGGAACAGACAAGCTGGAGTATTGGAAGTGGATGGTTTAGGTTCCGTCGGTAAAATATCGCCGGGGAAACTTAAACAACTGAATACAGAAAATGGTCTTTATATAGGTAAATATTTTTTTACTAATATTACATTTTTTCTCTTCGGTAGTTTAAAGTAGATCATTTTATGTAGGTGAATAAGCGGTGCTCTTTAAAATAGCAGAGTATGCAGAGGGAACCTAGTATCAAGACATTCCTTTCCCCAGTTTGCATCTGAATTTTAGACATGTTGAGGGATGGAACTAAACGCCGCACTCAACGCCGTCGGTCATTAGGAAAAAAAATTAAAAAATCATTCTCTGGTGCGCCGTCGATTCATGCTACCCAATGGGTAGGCCACTGCCTATGTTAATAATAATCCAATGTTTCCTTCACAGGAGGTCTACCATCAATAGAAATGAACACAATGGGAAAATACAAAAGCGGACTAATTGGATGTGTCTCACAAATATCTTTGAGCGGAGATTTCGATATACCGCTGTCCTTGTCGAAGTTACCGCATACGATTACCAACAATGTAGGCAGATGTTCCCCGTAATGTCTCAATTAAATACATATATTAGGGTAAACGTGCCCTATATGGAATTTATTTTAGTTTTCCCCAGAAAGAGAGAATTTTGTAACAAATTATATTACTTATATAAGCTTAATATAATGAGTTTTCGTTAATATTGCAGCGATTTGGATACAAAAAAAGAATTGTGTATTGCTACTTAATGTTGGTCGGTCACGAAAATGCTCCGTATACTACATATCAATATAAAACATCGGAGGCAATAACCTGTTAAATAAAAAAATGAATTACATTTAGTCAGATTAGAAAAAATCGCTAACTTAACTTTCATTCTTCAACTCCTTTCATTCATCATTGAAAAAAAACTTTTCGAAGTGCTTTACTATCTAGTAGATATATATGAAAATACTGATTGTAATAATATTTAAATTAATTAAATGAATAAATTAACTAAAAAAAATAACTTCTAGTCGTACAAGTGGTTTGCACGCGTCTGAGTTTTATTTAAAGTAGAATAGTTCACAATTTGTTACAAGAGTGTATTATAAATTAACTTTAGATAACACATTAGCGTTTGTATATGGGAAATAATAGAAATATGGGATTTTTTCATATGAACGTTAGAATGATGGTAAGTAGTCAATAATTATAGCGTTATTATATAAATTACGGAGCTTCTACATTAAGTCTGTCATTTGCTTTGTTTTGGCGTTTGCTTGTCTGACATAAAAAAAGATGATGGCTACCGTTTTTGCTTAAGTAATAGTATTTTATTTATTAAAACTGAAGACTTCTAAGTCTTTTTATCTATCTTAAATGTTTATTAAGTTTAAATGTTTACTCTAATAAAATGATGGTATAGGCACTAGATCAATTAGATCTTTTTTGAGGCTATTTACCTTAACGTCTATTTTCAGTTTCAATATCGTTTTTAAAGCTGAATAAAGTAATCTAAGTTACCATTAAAGTTTATCATTTGTAAATGACCACACCTGAACTACACATAAAATAAAATATGGAAAATAGCTGTAAATTTACGTATATTTGTATAGTATTATTATTTTTAGCGATGGATCACGGTAGCCCTCATTAGCAACATTCTAGTCATATTATAGAAATATACATCTGGTAGAGTAATTTCAAATGCGCTTTATATGTGTTTACATAGTATTATCATGTGTTAGAATCTGGGTCGTGTCGAGAGATGAGCGGTTACGAATGATTTTGAATCACGAAATTCAATTTATGGAATTTAAATTCAATTTTATTTCCAACTTCAATTAAATCAAAATCATTCATAATTTGTCATCTCTGAGTATTAAAATGAACTTCATAACTGAATGTTACAGTGCAATATAATTTTAACTCAGTGTATAAATTCCAGACCAACATAAACAATAATTAACTTAGCTTTGAATAATATTTATCCCCTTATAGACTTATGTTTCACCAATAATTTTGTCAATTATATACTTCACAGGGTTAAAATTATTTATACAAAAACATATCTTCGTTATGGTCTCTCTCTTTTTTATTATTTTTAATATAGCGTCATTTTATCAATTTATAATTTATTTAAACATAACCATTTTAAATGTAAAAAATAACATTTACAATATAACATGTATGCATTTCGAACAGAAATAAATAGTCATTAACGTTGTCTAGTCACTTTGTTTATACATTTTTACAAGATTTTATAATATAAGATCGGTTATCTCAAATGTCTTTTTTTATTATTTACGTATTAAGTTTGATTTCTGACTACTATATTATGTAGATCTTGTGAAATACGAATAGCTTGACTAGCGTTAGTTTTGTATGTGAGACCTGTCCGATGTATTATACGCCGTTATTTGTACAAAATTATATCAGTAAAATATAATAAAATAAGTGTTTTATTTCATTGCCATTTTTAATTTATTTATCGTTTTAGCCTTAAAATAAATAAACTGCTATGTCTACTAGAGGCTCGGCTTAAAATATTTTAAAAGAATAGTGTTGGATACTCTCTATTTCTCACGTTCCAACCAAATTTTACCTTGTGTGGAATTGCGGAACTCAATACCGCACTTTTTAAGTAAATTATAATAATTGAAACACATATGACATAACCACACCTTTGAGTGGGAATCGTATCAACAAGTAGCGCAACACTCCCACTGCCATACAGTGGTATTTAGACAATACTCTACTCTCTCTCTCTCTCTCCCTTCCGAGTGAAATTATAACATTTGAAACTTTTATAATCTTTAAAAAATATATTAACCATAAATATTTTTTTTTTTTATTTTCATACTACAAAAAACATAATACTGAAAGACAATATTAGACACTATAATTAAGTTATTTTTAACTAAGTAATACTGAAATATTTAGCTGACTGAACCTGTTTTTAAAAAGTATAAGAAATAAAATTTATAAATATAGTAAATTAAGAAATTAGTCATTCGTTTTCCGACGTAAAAACCAAACAACGCGTAAAATGCGAATGGAATAAAATTACTCCCACTCTTTGTAATGCCGTTATTTCATTGCTTGCCGGTCATTCATCTAAAAATGTTGCCAGTTATAATATGCGATATTTATTTAGGGAAATTCTTTTCTTAAAGCATATTTAAATAATTAATGTGTCAGTGATCGAATGTCGAACTAATAATGATAATTTTATTTCATGTAATATTAATTTGACCTGACCTGTAAATTATTTTTTTATTGTTTTAAACTTGACTTATAGAATATTTTTATGTAGTACCTACTTTATAATTTTAATAATAATTGATTCTGATTGTATCGGACTGGTATCGACGCAAAGCTCGGCGTTGAGTTCCACCACTCAATACGCAATGCCTCGAGTATTCGGCAGAAAATGGGAAACAGAGTGTCTTAATATTCTTATTCTTCTCTGCCTTGCTGTGTGCGGGATGCATCGTGAAGCTGACAATAATAATAATCTTATTATAAGAATAATAAATCCTGTAATTTAAGTTACAATGGAAAGTAAATAATAATAAGTAGATGGTTTTCTGTAGAAACGAAGAATATTATTACTATTAATATTGCCCTACATAATAAAGAACTTTCAAATTACTTTAAATACTAATTAATTACATGGAGCTAAGCTATTAAATACCTTTGAATTTAAATAAATCAAAAATTAATCTTTTACTGCAAAAGATTGAAGAAAATGGCAACATTGACGTATTTACCACCAAGTGTCAATTTGTCAAATCAAACAAAAACTCAGTCGCCCAAAACGTTCGGGAGAGATGGTTGTTGAGCAAATCGAATAAAGATACGAAAATATTTCGATACTTTGAAACATTTATTCAGTATATATTGTGAAGTTACCTATTTCATTTATTTTATCATATAAATACTTTAGTGGGTCGTGTAAAGTGATTTTAAGTGAAAACATTTATATTAGTAATAGTTAAGTGTAGAAATCAACGAGTTTTGCGACGGACCGGTCTTTATAAGTAAGTTGAAAGTAAAAGTATTTACTCAAATAATTATTACGTTTTTTATGGTAATAAAATTTAATTCTACGCTCATTTTCATATAATTATTTTTTTATATTTGCACAAAAGTTGCGATAATTCACTTGTTTTAAATAATTAAAGCATAATTATGCTTTATTAAAACTTTCTAACATGTTTTTTGTTCTATTAATATTTGAAAATATTTAAAACTATGCAATTACTTTAATAACATCTATGCAGAACTATTTAGTTTGTTGTTAAGTCCATGGAAGAGATAAGTGTGGAACGTAATGTCTTAACACTAGATTCTCCCTGCTTACCCTGCTATGCTGACCCTGATAAACTGAAACAAAGTCAATTAAGTGAAGAATCCCCAAATGAGAATCGAACCCACAAGCGTCACGTTTGCAGTTGGGCGCTGTATATATTTTTTATTATCAAGCAAAACAATTCATTTGTGTCACGTTGTCGCATTTATTTTCCTGTTTATAAAATATAGTATCTTAAGTAAGATAATTTATTCTTTTTATACAAAGCTGTATAAGTATGTACATAAATGATACAAACATTATGTGCAAATGATCAGCATCAACAATTTATGGCTTTATTAAAGTTAGAGAGGTATAATAATTACTTGGAACTTGCAAGCACATGCTATTGTTTTTTAAGTGTTATAATGGTTATACAGTTTTTATCTTCTCACATATCATACATAATAGAACGTTAAAATATTTTTGAGGTCATCACCCAACATTCATTTTAATTATAATATGGATTATTTACAAAGAAAGTGTAACAATGAATGTATTGGTGTGTCACAAACCGAATACTTAGGCGGTAGGCCGATGGTGCCTCTCTATCGCTTATTCCGCGCTCCCGCTTGCACTCTCGGTTCAGGCGGAACGTGACAATGAGTCATGCGTCTTCGTGCATTCATCCTACGTTTATCGAGTTATAAAACGTTATCATATCAAATTTTTACTTTGGATCAATTCAGAACATTCCCATCGTAAAAAAATATAAATATTTACAACATAGGAATATTACTTAAGTATGCATTTTTAAAACGTATAGGTAAGAATAACAGAAAGACCAAAAAATACCTAATAATAATAATAGCTAGGCTTAAAGAGAATCGTATATGATTTATGGTAAAACTAAAATATATTTAAAATGTATTTTTCGCGCATCTTGTAGGTAAGCTGGGAAAACCTTGTGTTAAAGCACTCAGATCTCCAAGTTTTGCTTATTTTAGAGGCATTGCGTGTTAGGTTATAGAACGCTGCATTTGGGTAAAATATCTACAGCCTTCTGTTCGACTCAGGGTTAACCATCTCGTTTACAATCAAAAACCTTCCAACTCCTCCACAATAATTGGCTTGAAAGTAAATTATAAAATTAATATTCTTTAATATTTTCAAAAATAACTTTTACTAAATATAATAAAAGATATAATTCAAATGCTTCGTATCCAACAGACCGCGTCGTTGCGGAACCGTGCCATTGACACGTTTGTCCGCGCGGGCACCGTGACAAAGCGAGACCTTCGGGTCGGCAAATCACTTGTCAGTTGTCGTCTTAACAGTTTATTATGCAGTTTCGCACAATACCTTATATAGCATAAGGATTGAGATTGGCCTAACTGATATATATTTACATAAGTATATGTTTTAAATCTATATTTTAGATTTAATTATTTAAAAATAAAAAGTTACATTAGGCATATGGGAGATAAATATGATGTTTGTTTCACAAATAGATTTATTTTTCTGCATAATATGTGAAAATGTTATGATGTTATGTATGTATAAAATGTTATGATATTACATTAATATAATGTCACATAAAAAAAATAATCTTAATGCCACTGTGGCATAAAAAATCTGTATTAAAAACACTTCCGCCAATTAGAATATAGCTGACCAACCAATCTATATAATTATACACATATCTAAGGTAATAACTGTGTCATAAAAAAATTGCACACTCGATATATTAATTGTCATTCAGCCAGACGTAACTTAATGAATATGACTAATTTAAATGATGATTAATGTTAAACAAAACATATGTTTTTTTTTTCATTTCCTCCACAAATCTTATATGCGTCATTGTATTGTCGTACACAACACTAGCTGTGTTAGTGGTTTTGGCTGGCTTTGGTGGTTTTACTAGACTTGGGAACTGCACCAGAACTTCTGTACTTATTTATCAGTTTTCTGAGTAAATTACTTAATTTCCCTGTATGAATCATGTTATATTTGCAATAGGATTTCCTGCTGTAAAGTGTAACAGGCAGACAGACTACTTTCACGATAATACTTTTAAAGACAGTAACGTCATAGATTTGTCTTTATACGCGAATTTGACGTGGTAAGCAGAAAAATAATTGAGTATAAAATAGAAAATGGAGAAAATATAATGACATCATAGAAATATACTTTCATAATATAATTATAATGAAGGAAATATTTTATCAGGGCCTTTAGTATAATGCCTAAAATAGGTTCATTGGAATTCCCTTTTTCAAATCAGTCTTTTAATGCATTTAGACCCGTGTTTACAAACCGTTCTCAAGTCTATGATCGATCTCCAGAGGCCCTTTTTATTCTCTAATTAATACTCCTATTTGACTCCTATTTCTGCTATTTTAACTTAATACTCCTATTTGATTTCGAATGATGTATAACTTTCAGTGCTTTGACCTAAACGTTAAAGACCAAATCATCTAGAAAAATGCAAGTAGGTAGGTTACATAGCCTTGTTAATGTCTTGACTTTTTAATAATTTGGATATATTGTGAACAAGAGACCCACAAAATAAAGCTTATTACTTCAATAAACTTTAAAGATTACAAAACGTATGTAATACATCGTAATAGCAAAAACCTAGGCGAAATATATTTTCTATTCAATACACGATTATCGATTTCGTATCTAACGTCCAAGACTATCCTTGTAAGGACATTGCTTAATGATCAACGTACATATTATATATGTATATAGTAAGTGCTGGAGGGGATACCCCCTACTTTATGTCGTCTTTATGTAGTTGTTTAATTAATATAACAAGTTTGGCATACAAATTCCAAAATTTGTTATATTGTCTAGCTGTAATCTGCGGCTTCGTCCGTTTAGTTCCACAGTTCAACACACAATTAGTTCTTTAATTACTTTATAAATGAATGGGAAACCTTGACAGTAGGTTTTCTCTCTACTCTCTACTCTCCTTTGCTCCGGGCATGTTTAAAGTTAAAATTACACTTTCACTTAAATTTTCGTTGCATTGCGTGTTAATTGGCGGAACTCAACTCAGTCAGTTCAAGGCGATACACAGTGGGTGGTAAGGTTTCGTGGCCGTTATGGGCAGTCATGGCGCTCGCCATAAGGCGATGGCCTTTGTTTTAAAAAGAACGAAATATTCATATAAATCGATGATTATACGATAACAAAAAAAATATCTGGTCATTTTTTTACACTTTAAAAATAAATTTTACAGAAAGTGTATGGTGAGATTATAGATTTTCCTTAATACGTTAGTGTTAAAACACTCCGTTTTCCACATTCCGAATTATGGAGGTATCATACAAATCTATAGTGACAACATGACAAGTCAAGCCATTTAACCTAGAATCGTGCATCAAAGTATGCGGTTAGAGGGAAACCAGTTTAGTGGGTACCTACTCGTAGCAAAATGAGCGCGTACTTGAAGAGATTTGCTAACAATTTCTAGGTTATTTCGTAAAAATAATTAAATATTAAATCTG
>FAPP01006506.1:0-14331 GCA_001485965.1 Heliconius ismenius | reverse complement strand
CCACCTCAGCGTCTTCATTTCCGTGACGTGAAGCTCCCGAGCGTGCCGAGCTTCACACTATAATCCGCAAATAGCAAGATAAGCAGAGGGTACCTAAGGAACTAGTATTAAAACACTGTTGCTATTAGGGCACTTCTCGATTTCCTAAACGAAACCCAGCGCCCTGCTCAGCTCATGTTATCAGAACTAGTAAATTTAAATATTTCATTTCCTCGAGTGGAAATCGAATCGACAAGCTCTGACTGACTGACTGAGACAATAGCAATCGCGTGCTTGTGCCCTTGCGCCACGACTGTTCTTATTTATTTTAAATTGCCATAAGTAAAATATATCTTTCTCTTTCGATAAAACCTTTACCTTTTTGTTATTCGCTTTAAAATTTCGAACTTTAGTTACTTTAGTTTTTTTTGACAAAATTTATGTATTGCAAATTAATGTTTAATTTATTATTTAGCTTAAATATTATAAAGGTATGTAGGTTCGATCTGCATTAAGAATTCTTTATATGACATATGCATATACTTATATTTGTAATATCAATATAATAGACAAATTCAAATTGCATAATGTTTAAAATTATTCTTTTTTCATAAATTTATGTTGTTTTTATTACTTTATTATATATAGATATTACAATTTTGTAAATAATTAGAAATTGAAGGACTGTTATTTTCTGTAACGGTTTTAATGTGAAATGGTCTAATGCATTTTTTTTAATCTTAAACATTGTATTCAAGGACACTTCGTTCTCCGGAACTTAACGCCGTGATTTGCTTTAAGCGATAAGAGGAATTTTAATGGAACTTTAAAAGTACTTACGTAGTGTACTTTGGGGAAGTGGACGTTAAATTCCGCCATATAATTCTTAATGTCAAAGTTACATCAGTTTCTAGTACATAATTTTTAAATAAAATGAAAATACGACTTAGGCCATTTTCCTACAAAGATCGCGTTAGCTAACATGTTGTAGATATAATATGTATGTTACACTATTATTGTATATTCCGCCTTTTTGTTATTTCATGAAAAATCACTATGTTAAAATTATTCAAGTATTGAACATTTATATAAATTTTTATTTTAATTATTTAAATATTAATTAATTTGTTTTGTGCTAGTTAAGTTTCTGATTAAATTTGAAGTAATAATTAAATATTTAATTAGAAATAACATGTCTACACTGTTTTTTTAATATATTAAGAATGTATTAATAATTAAACATACGTAAATTTCAACGTGATAGTAGTGAGTTCAAATACTACATTGAATTAAAAATACGATATTACAAGCGACTGAACCGCGGCTTCGCCTACTCTAATCTCTACTCAACACGCAATGTCTCTAGATGAAATCTATGAAAAGAAAGTGTACCACGGAGTGCCTAAACACTAGGTATCCTTTGCTTAGCGTTCTTTATAAGTATGTTTAAAAGTAATTTCAATATTATCAATACAATGTAGACATGTTTTCTTCTGTGTAATGTAAAGTTCATTACGTTTAAAAGCCATTATAGCTTCGTGATAAGGAAAAAAATTGACAAAAAAATAACAAAAAAATCACAAATATGGCCGAAATTATAGTATATTTGTACTTATGCCGTTTTATACAAATCGTATAATGTGACACATAATTTTGAAATATGAAAATGAACAGCTTTTGTTCTATTTAATTAATTGTTGATCGTAAAAATATTATTTAGAATTCTTAATCTTTATTTTACTATTTTTTAATTTTGTTTAATGTTCATAATTTCTTGTGCATAATGCTCTCCCTAAATGTGATAAATACGATAGATAACTTGAATAAAGAAAATCTACATACATTTTCCAATTTTACACTAATATTTCATGTATAAAATAAATACTGACTCATCTATGCTTCCTTCGTAGGAATATACAGGTTCGATTCCATCTGATAACTATTAGATAACTTACTGGTATCGTGTCGGTATCTTACTCGATCTGTTGGATAAGTTATCGGTAACTTATGATTTGGAAAGACCTTAGTGTAATTTAGTATAGTTTTATTTATTTTTTCAATAATGAACAATACCTACGCCGTACGTTAGGCTCGAATTGCTTAATAAATTTGTAAAGCAATTTTTTGGATTTTTATTTTTTGTATACCTTGTGGTGAAAAAAAGCCTTGAAACATTCTCTGGCCTTTTTTAAGAGAGTTTTCGGCTTAAATATCAAAATTCAAAAAGTTAAATATATAAATTATGCAAGATAAACTGACGTAAATCGAAATTTAAAGAAGTAACAAGGAAATAACACATCAAATTTGTAAGCTAAAATCGATATATTACTAAATATCAGCCAAAACACCATAAATGTTACAAAACTTTCAAAAGCACAGTCTTAATGACTTCACCGGTCACAGCATCTTTGACTACCACCCTGGGATCTGTGAACTGAACGAAATCTATCACCTCAGATGTATGGACCACAGTCTTTAGACCGCCTGAAGCTAAAATATTATTTATATTGACCGACCAGAATTTGTGCCCCTTGTATAACTTGTCGAAATTCATAGCAATGTAGCCGTCTAAACTGGTTTCGTAGTCCACTCTGATAACCATTTCTTCCTTAGTTACGTATAATTCGGTCAAAACTTTTTGTTTTGGGCCTAAAGTCAATTGGACTTGTGAACCAATGGTCATTGGCATGTATTTGTCGGTATCTTCGCCCCATTTTGATAGAAAAGTAAGGAAGGTAGGCTCGGTCTTCATATCGAATTCATATAAAACATCTTCGACATTTAATTTTCCGTCACTATCCCATTTGGAAGAAACCGCGTTTGTGACGTATTCAAACATCTCAGTGTTAAAAGATTTTTCTGTACTACCCTCATTTAAGAATTCTTTAGTTTTTACTAAAACTGGTTCAGATTTTGCGGACAAAATTGCAGCTTTTTGGGGTAAAACAATGCGTCTTATTTGTTGCCAATTCATAGTCTTGAATAAATCACCCCATGGCGTCGGGCTTTGTAGATACACGTTGTCGGGAATCGAACCGAAGTATTTCGCAATAGTTTGCTTTACCTTTTCGTCGGTCAGACCGAAGGTTTTTCTTTCTTCTTCAGTTATTAAATTGGTGACACTACCAGAAATGTGGACGTCACGTTTGTTATCGTTAGTTGTTGATATATCTACATTTATTTTAGCGAATATTGTGGGTATTATTAAAAATATTGCAAGTAATTTGGCAACCATTTTGAATTGCCTCTTTTGAGGTTACCTAGAAGAAAAAAATGAATAGTTAAAAATTATTATCAGATATGGATATAGAATTTAAGTCTTAACAAAATAATTATTCTATGGGATGTAATGTAAGGGATTTGGGTATGTTTATTTTAAAAAAGTCGATGGGTTGTTTCGATTCACGCTTTATCTCTTATAAAGCACGATAAGCTGAGAGAACATTATGACAAAAACACTCCGATCACCATTTCCGCTCGCAACTCAACGTGATACTTTGTCTTGCCAGAGCCGGGACATGAACATAACTTATTTCCCAAGTGGAATTCGAATCGACAACCGTCGCGTTTACAGTCAGACGCTGCGACGCAATACCCTCAATGGATAATAAAAACCAATATAAAAAAAATTATAATTAAAAATAAGTACTTACCAAATAAGTCAAGGTATAACAATCTGTGTAGATGATATATCTCTTTGTTTAATTCAATTTCACTTTATATACTACTTTTCTCCAAAAGTACAGTAGGGTGCATATTTATTATGAAAACGTAATTAAAAAACGTAACGTAATTTTATATAACTAAAGATATATTTATATAACTAAAGGTATAACTAAAGATAAATTCACATTCTATTACTATTTAAGGACTTTTTTTTGTTATACAATAACAATATTTGTTTCTTTATCCAGTGGCTCGCTTGACAAATACGATGAATGTGAGATNNATAAAAATCTATTAGATATACAACTATATATATACGTTTATAACACAAGTAAATATTAAAATTTAAAACAAAAGTAAACAATATATTAGATCGACTGTACTTAAATCTCTACTTTTCTGCCAAACAGCAAATCCATAATTTGCGTCAATAACTTAAAAGTGACCTAGAAACTGCACGCGGTCTACATCAGCCTATTTAATGGACTTAGAACACGTACGCTAGTAAATGTATGATACTTATGATAGACTATGTCAATCATTTGCATTAAGTCTATATAGTTTTATAAAGCTAGTTTTTCAGTTGAGCCCACTTATCTCAGAAAGAGACCTAAGCTTGAATTTCAGAAAAAGCTCGAGACCCCCAATTTTTGGCGACCCCATTTCGCGCTTATGTGGTTTTTTCTTTTAAAAAACGAGGCGTCCTCAATGACACGCGGTAGATATGTTGTGTTAAGTTAAGAATTTAAAAGTTTCTTATACAAATATTTGCAAACAAACTTTCGTTAGCAATTTGTCTAAATAATTGAATATTTCCAACAGCAACCAGCGGGTCGCTAGTTTTAGATATAATCATTCGCGAGGGACGAAGAGATTGAACCTAGGACCATTGCGTATACAATTAGGTACCTACTTTCAATCTGTTGCTTGTATGCAACTTGCAAACATTGTGAATGATATCATTCTCCTGAGTGAAAATGAACCTAATGGTTTATATTATCATTAACATATTAACTATTAAACCTGAAAACTAATAATTAAAACTATTACTTAACTAAAACTATTATTTATTTCATAGCATATAGAATTTATAGACATTTTTAAAAGAAATTTTAACTAAATAATGTCCTTATTTCTTTGTAATGAGGATAAGTTCAAATTTAGATACAAATTTATTAAATTACACGTAAATAAAACAAAACTCTAATTTTATACTAAATTTATTTAATTTTTACACTAATTTTACAATGATTCATATAAATTAATTTTACAGTGATTCATGATTCATTGAACTAGTAGCGATTCAAGGTATTAAATCATTCAAACATTAAATATACTCTAAAATTAAATACTTATATTATTATTTACACTGTAATTAATAATTACTTTTTATAATAAGGTAAACATCTGGATATTAATACAAAATGTATAAAAATCGAACATTATCTAGTAAGTAATAAATACTAAATAAAATTAAAATGTATACATTATTATTTCTGATCGAATTACTATTAAAAGTCTATTAGGATATTTCAAGATTCTTTATGGTTTTAAGAAGCTGAAGCAAAAGAACTTGAAATCAATGTTGGCAAAATTATGCTAAATATATTTTTGAATAATAATTATAACAGTTTAAGGTTCAATTCCTAAGCTGAGTATTTATATATATTTATAAACGATGAATAATATTTTTATGATTTTATTTAATCAATATTTATGCCAACATTGATATTAAAATACAATAAAAATATAAATAAAAGCTGATCTTATAAACTATGTTTATATTTATTGCAAAGAAATATACAAAATATCTATTAATTACTTAATAGTCAAGAATCAATCAAAATGAAAGTAGTCTTAACAAATAAAACTAACTCTCATTTTATTTATTAAATACTATACAAATGACTAAAATATATAAACTGTTTTATACTAACTGGTAAATGTAAAATGTTTAAATGAAAAATTACTACACGAACTAGTAAATGTAAAAGTTTAAAATGTAAAAATTGCTAGTTGTTCCTACTATTATGAAAAATTAGGTGTAATTTTTATATTTACATGCTTATGTAATTTTTAAGGTCTTTAATTTATGTTAAGACATTATAATACAGGCTTTGTATACAATTTAAGGTAGAATGTTGACTATATTTAATATAAAAAATGTGATGCGATAAATTGATTTTCTCTATGATTGAAAAAGACAGATTTAATTATTATTTTTGTCTGTACCAAACAAAAATTACAAAAGGGGTACAATTACACATAGGAGAAATTGAAAAATTGTCAAAATTACTCAATAAAATACTCAAAATGACCAAAAATCTTCGAAATTTACAAATACCGTCACGTATGATGATACTGCAGGTGAGCTAAGGGGTGTTCGTATAGGGGGTAGAGCGGGGCCGCGTGCGCGCCCGCATGGGGCGCGTCGCTGTCGTCGTCGGTGGACGAGTCTAGTTGCTTATCGCCCGTGCCGCCGCTGAAATGAAACAAATGAAGATGCTTAATAATAAAATATGGATTATATTTATTTTACAAGTTAAGTAATAAAAGAATTACAATAAACAAAATAACAATATTAAGAAAGATCACAATTTTATATATAAATCATTTTGTTCAAAGGGTTAAATAAAATGTACCTTAATCTTAATATTATGAAGCTACTTAGTACCTATATTTGGTCGACCGCGCTAATTTTAGGAAATACTGCTTTGAATTTTTTTTATACCTCCATTTATCGAGAAATCGAATCGAATCCTATGTAGCCGAAACCGTGAATAGTAGATCATGTTCATCATTTCGGTAACCCACGCGAAGTGGGCGACGTCGTCAATAAACAATCAGACTGGGATTACGACTCCGACGTCAAATTGCATAAACAATATTTATAATTACAACCACGAGGCCAGCCGTGGCGCAGGGGAAGAAACGTGCGACTGTAAGCGCGACCGGTTGTGGGTTCGATTTGAACGGAATGTCTTAACACTAGGTGCCCTCTGCTTACCCCTGTCATGAGCGGGATACAGCGTAAAGCAAAAAAACAAACAACAAACAATTCCCAAATATAACTTAAATTTAAATAAACTGCATTTAATAAAAAAAATGCGTTTTCAAAACTATCAAAGAAGTAGAAGAAGCCCCAGTATCATATTTCGGTCAATACGTCGCTCACAAAGTGAGTAGTTCGCTCCGAAGCAATGAGGCCGAAGCGATCTGACGTACGCACACTGACAGCCCGCCCCTAGGTAACGTGATACGGGTGGAACGGCCATTTTTGTTTTATTTTTTTTTTATCTTTTCTTTCGCGCTAGACGTAGATAAATATTATTTAAAAGATAAAACTTTTTTTAATTGTTTCATTATAATTGTGATGCAATTGTTGGATTTAACTTTAATTTAGATACAAAACGTTTAATAATATTAATACATTTGAAGTGGCTATGGCTATTGACTTTACTTACAAGCCCGTAATATCTAAAATAAATTGAATTTTCTACTAACATTACTGTATTAAAAAAACAACACGTTAGGGTCGATTTTATAAAAAAATATATAGATCATGAGTTCGATTCTCATAAAGAGAAAATACTATTGTAATAAGTATGAGCATTACTACACAAAATATTAATTGTAATCTATTCTATTATAACATTGAAGAATATGATGGTTTTTTACGTGCTAATCTCAGTAACTACTGTCTCTACGTCCATGTATAGTAGTCCTGTCAATGCTCACAATTATTACTTAATATGTTTTAGCGACAGACAAAAACTAGTACTTAATAACGATTGTATGACTATGACACACAATGCCTCAAAAAATTTGGCGGAAAGTAGAGAACGGAGTGCCCTAACACTAGGTTAGTGATTGTCCAATGACCGATCATTATAATACAATGTTTGACTAATTAAGAGGTAGATGCATGACTCATCCAAAGACATCAAGTCTACTTACGTAATGACTTGAACTCTCAAAACACACTTTATATATTATGTATGCTCAATTAGCATTTTTAACTGTTACAACGAACCAAGCCACAGCTAAAGGAAAGAAGTCGGCTAAAAATAATTAAAATATACCCGGTGTGCAATTTAAAAAATGCCTATCGAGTTATTTTTTTCTTCTCATACTCGGTAACACTAAAACATAATTATATAAATAATTAAACGTACACCTGATCGTACGCGATTACCGGAGGAGCATATCCGGCTCATGTACCTATATAACATTAATTTAAGATTGTGGGTTCGATTCCCGCTCGGTGGAAACATTACATTTAAATTATTTTTGTTTCCTCGCTCTTATAAACAAAGTGAGATGTTCAGTTCCGCCATTCAACACGTTGTGTCGCTAAAATTGGGTGGTACGTGGAAAACGGAATGTCTTAAAAGTTCTCTCTGTTTACCTTATCACATTCCGTTCATATTAATATTCATAACACTTAATATCTCCTAGTGGGCGGAAAGCGGAGACCGTAGTGACGTAACATTAGAATTTCTCTGCTCATTCCGCAAAAGGAAGATTAAAAATTCAACAAAAACAATAAAAGATAATTGAGTAATCGTAGTGACAAAATGAACGGTGACACTAATAATAGAATTTATTTTGTCTGTCTACAGAGATCATAAAGAATAACTATGCCAATGAGCAGAGATGGATTCTTTCCCTTTTTTTAGCTTCACGCTGTATCCCGCATATAGCAGGGGAGTCAGGATGAACCTAGTAATAGGACACTCCGTTCCCCACTTGCCGTTCAATATTAGAGACATTACGTGTTCAGTGTAGGAGTACGATTGAACCTACAATCGTCGCTTGTACAGACAGAAGCTGTACTGCTACGCCACGACGCCTTCGGATTTTTTATCTCTGCGACTGTAGATCAAATTATAATTTTATTAGTTAGAAATTAAGAAATATTTTTTAAGTCTTTTATTTTGTTTCTGTGAACTTTAAAACGTTAAATAGAAAATCTTGCTTTATCCTCTCCCCGTAGGAATTTTGAGAAATCCTCACTCCTCACTAAGTTTCCTTACTCCAACTACCAAATTTAAATCTTCTAAATCCTATAGCATCGTCTGTGCGTTGTCTATCAGTCACTGAGCAACAAAATACATTTACACATGTAGAAAGATTAATCCTTAATTTTTTTTTTCTGATCTGTATGTACAGTTATAGTTTAAAATATGTTAATTTGAATAGTTTAAAAACATGAATTTGCTTGTTAATTTCTTTAATTTCACCTATTTCATAAAAGCCTAGTCATGCAATTTTATTCTCCACATTTTAGTACAATAAAGAATATTATATTTATGTTTATATATGCATCTACAATCATTGGGCTGTCATTAGCATCCCAAATGTGTTCAGATAACATCAAAATTATCAATTTTAAGGTATTTGTTGTTCTTTTCATAATTTTACTAATAAAGGCAATGGCCACATTAAACCAAGGAGGTCTAATTTTTTTAATTCTTTTCTTAATTCCAAAGTCGGCAATGAGAGCACCGAAGCAAAAATTTCCAGTCGATCGAGCGAAAAGATTTAGAAATTGTGTTTTAGACAATAATGGCGCCGTTCTTAGGTATTCAATAACTACCTGTTCCGTTCTGGTACAATGAATTTAAGAGGATAATAGATACGGTTTTTTATAAATAAAAAAAATATAAAATGAAAATTTTGATTTAAAAAAGTTTATCTTAATGTAAAGTGAGTACTATCACTTTTTGGATATATATCCAATTAGTTAAAATTATACTCAAGAATTTAATGTTGTCGTCGTTGCTATACTTTTACTTGATTTTAAAAATGTATTTTATGTTTTGTATGTTATGTTTTTTTTTCTTTCTTAAGGTCTACGTATTTCTTACTTTGAAAATGTAAGAAATACGTAGAAATACGTAGAAATATAATAATTTTATTATATTAAAAAAATATTCTACTTAAACGCTACTTGCTTTTTGGCTCCAAATTATGTATTATTAATAGTTTTATGCTCAAAAATTTAATTTGCATTGTTGTTACCGTTATTAATTCTAATTCAAAAATTACAGCAAATTTCCCCCAAAAAAATGGATAGTAAACAATTTTTATAAAAATTATAAAAGAAAGAACCAAAATTTACTAACCCGAAAAATAATAAAAAAAAAACAAAATAAAACATATTAACCACCGAATACGTCCCTGTTAGCTTTTAGAGCGCAGATGTGGCGGTGTCAAGTTACGTATTGCCGTCTCGCTCGCACTCATAGCGCCGTCCCGCTCATTGCAAACACTTTCAAACTACAGTGTTTATATACGGACGGGAAATTGTATGAATTTTGTAGCCAAGTTTATAATTTATATGGTTTTGTTTTATTATTCCTCACGCTGTATCTCGCATTTTGCGGGATAGACAGCCAGGTTAGTGTTAAGATGCTCCGTTCTCCACATCCCGGCCACTTTTGAAAACATTGTGAAACAATTGTTAACTTGTAAATACTATATTTTATTGATTCCGTATAGTATTTACAAGTTAACAAAGTATTCACCTTAGAGAACATCATACATCGTAACACAATAGTCCAAAATCCCAGTGCCGCCAGACCTTCCTCATTTAACGTACAATAATAAGATTTTATATGACCTTAGAAATAAACGCAACTTCAAAATAAACATAAGTTTTGTTATGATTATAAAACTGACTGAACTATCAAACTGCTATAAAGTAACACGCTTAATCACGCATTTATCAGTGCGTGCAAATCAAGATTAATGAAACTTTTCTGCTCTCCCCCAGAGTGGAAATCGAACTGACAACCGTCTCGTTTACGATACGACGTCTTCTTAAGATCCTTCATCCACCCGATGGCCTATTGTTATTTATTAATAAATAAATAATTGATTTTAACTGTGTATCACAAAATTTGGACTACATATTGGTATCTTTTAACATTCAATAAACAACCTTAGAATCTAAAAGATAAAGTATTTAATCATTTACTATATATTTTGTAAAATATCGTATTACGAAGCCTAATAAATGATCCGAAATGGCTCCTTTCGACATTACTCCTCGTAAAATCAAATATGAAATTGTTGTAGTAAAAGTTTTCCGATAAAACATCTATACTATTAATAAGTTAACAGTAAACTATATTCAATTCATTAAAAAAAATAAAGTTAGGCAAAGGGAGTCTGGTGTTAAGACACTCCGTTCTAATTAAGACTTTTCCGTTCCCGAGTTTCCTACGAATTGTTGAGTCTTTTCGTGTCCGTGTTAAGCCGAGGTATGCCGCCGGGTTACCAGAGCATAGAAATAAAAATATTAAATATTCCTGTGCCCCTCGATTGGGATTCGAACCCACAACCATCGCGTTTACATTTCATAGGCTTGTGCCACTGCGCCACGTCGGCTTCAATAAAAATAATTGTTATATTAAAGACAAAAAGAAGACACTTTTTTGTTTGTTAATGTACTTTACGTGTAAATCTTATAAATTATTTTTATTATTTTTTACCTACAGGTATTTTCCATGTGTCATTAAGTCTCGAAAACAGAAAAAAAATGAGGAGCGGAGTTCCTAACACTAGGTTCTCTCTGTCTGTTATATTATATAGCGAATAAAAGTAATTTTAGAACTTAAGCTTGTCGATTATGTTTATGACAGACCGTATTAAGCAGTAGATATAATAAGTTTATATCAAGTAAACTGACTGACCAAACTTACCTGACTGACCGACCACTATATGCCTTTAGGGTATAAACGACACTTTTCTATAAATATTAGATATATTAATATACAGCTTACCTGTCTTTATGTTCAGCTTGTCTGTCTCTCTGTCGTCTGTTTTTAAACCAGTTTGACACCTGCAATAATATACACGGCAATGTTACTGTCTAGAATTGATGTTTGATTGTTTTTTTTTCATTCAGGTGTTTTATTTATTTGATAAAAAAAATAAAATCAGCTTCACGCTGTATCCCGCAGCAGCAGGGTAGGCAGAAACAACATAGTGTTAACACACTCCGTTCCCCACTTTCCGTTCCCATTGCATGATGTGTGGCGGAATTCAGCGGCGCGCTTTGTTTTTTTACCAGAGCAACGAAGATAATTCATTCGTTCGAGCGGGAGTCGAACCCACGACCGTCATAATTTCAGTCAGACTCCATGTCACTGCGCCCACGATCGACGATTCATAAACGAGTGCATAATTCAAAGGCTTTTTTAAATACTTTGATAATGATGATGATATACCTTTTTACTATCATTGGTATTAACTGTATTCAAGTTCATAATCAATTTTCAAGCACGCAAGCACGCTTAGGCATGGTTTAAACAAATTAAAAAAAAAATCTAATAAATATAGTCTTTCTGTTTGTCTGAGCTAATCTCCGGAACAGCTGATCAAATTTGTAAATTTATACCAGGGTAGGTAGAGGGAACCTGGGAACCTAGTAAGGTAATATAATCTGCACCTACTTGAATGAATTTTGAACACGAATATAGTTACTCAATTTCAAATCTACAATAAATGAAATACTGTAGCATAACCTATTGGATTTCACTGAGGTAAAGACAAGGTAAGAATTAATTATTCTTTTAACTAGACTGTAGAAACAAGACATTTTTTCAATGAAAACTTAAATATTTTTATGTGAAATTTGAACTCCCGATCATAATTTCAATTAAAAATCGTATAAATATTTGGAAAACTAAGCATTTAAACTAAAAACATTTAAATATTTTCATAAGAGCTACCTTATCACCTTCACTGGTCTTACTAAAATAATATACCAGAATTTATTTTCAATACAAATAGTATCGATTTCAAATCTAAACTGAAAGAGCAGTTGCTGTAACACAATCTATTGGACTTTTAGAAAGCAGTAGGAATTATTATTATTTGTTTTGTAAAAATAGATTGAAAAATAGAAAATATTATGAAATTTTACATTTTTACAAGTTATTTTAAACTCACGACAAGCAATACACCTGAAAGACGTGTAAATATTACAATAACTAAGCATGAATAGGAAACATTCTTTAAATATTTTGTATAGAGCTACCTTAGCACCTTCAGTGGTCCTAATAAAGTAATATAATCTATACTAGAGTGAGTTTTCAACACAAATATTCTCGATTTCAAATCTGAACTGAACGGGCAGTTGCTGTAACATAATCTATTGGACTTTGAGGAAGCGGTAGGTGTTGAGTTACACCGCAACGCGGGTAAAAATTGTTTTCAATACCACGTAAGTAGTATGACGAGTTGAAATTGTGAATTAAATTGTTAATTATTTAAAGATTTACGCGCTAGTGTTATCCCGCATTTTATATATATATATCGACGTAACCCACTGTGCATGCAGGTAGATTCGTCGACTTCATATCATCCAAGTGAAAATAATATCGCTCTTCGCCTTTTGAACTACTTAATTAGTAATTAACTAATCTTCATTAGTTTTTACTAATGATATTACCATTTTAAAAACAACATCTATACCCTATAGTGAAAAGTGACATTACAAACTTATAACTCTAGTTAATTTTATACAAAATAAGTACCTGCAAATTTAAATTTGTCTACTTTTATATATTGTATTTCCCGGTACAAATTAATACGGAACCCCCGACGGGGGGAGAGTGACTCCCACTTAACCAGTTTTTTAAATTACAACATACATTATATTACATGATGTTAAAAAATAAAATGAGCTTGATTAAAATTACCTGTACAGTTGTAAGCCCAGTGGTTTCAGCGAGCTCTCTCTTCTCCCGCGGTGATGGATAGGGGTTGTGTAGGTACCAATCTCGCAGTACTGATCTTGATTTTTCCTACGTATATAAAAAAAATATAATTAATAATTTCGAAATAACAAAATTGATCTAGTTACACTCTTATTTTTTTTATCAATCGAAGTCTCCCTTGCCTCTCTTATCACTCAGTTTTACTTCATAAATCTCTTTTGTCTTTCTGTCGTCACATTCTCAGAAGAAATGTGCCTACCTTAAAACAATAGCTAGTTTCCTCTCCGTCCCATATAGTCCTCGGTAGGGGGAACTTGCGGCGCACCCTGTATTTACCTACAGCTCCTAGCGGTCGACCCCGTAGTCTTTCTGCTTCCATATAGTGTGCTGAAATATTTCTTTTGATGAGTAAATTGATTTATTTAGGTGCTTATGTAGAATGAAAATGAAGTCCTTAGCGCAGTAAGTATTTTAAAAAACGTAATATAAAAACGTAAATTTTATTACAATACGAAAAATACTAAAAAAAATTCTTTGTTAGTGCGCATTTTTGAAAATAATTGATATGACATTTTCCATATTCCCATATCATATATCATTATTCACCTTCACTAAACTAAATTCAGTTAGGTAGATAAGGTACTACTACAAACTTACCTTTCAACCACAAATTCTGCAGTTTCTCATGATTGTGAGCACTGAAGTTGTGTGATTCGAGCAATCTGTACAGTTCCTTGAAGTTGCCGCGGTGGAAGGCGACCATCGCTTTGGCCTTCAGTACAGATTCGTGGGCGTGGAGACGCTCGCACGCGGGCAGGGACCAGAGGAAACGACCTAGCCGTTCTATGTTGCCAGCCTGCTGGAGCACCTGGAGAATAATTGATTAAATTATTGTTGTATATTTTTGTTATTTTCATTCATATGACAAATTTTGCATATCTTAAAACGCTTGAGA
>FAPP01006467.1:0-19726 GCA_001485965.1 Heliconius ismenius | reverse complement strand
GTAATGTCTCGGAAACTGGGCGGTGTGTATGAAAATGAAACAAACATCCATCCTCTCACACTTCCATATATATAATATTAGTAGGTTAGATAATATATAAAAGATAGATAAAGCAAGTATAAAAGGATATATAATTTCTCTTTGAGAAGGGAATTGATGATTCGTTCTTCTTAAATCGAGATAAGGTTATAAATTCAGTTCCTTTAGTACGTAACGACAACGCGGTTTTGAAATATTGTAAAATGACGCGAGCTGACTGTAAAGCAGCTCTTTAAAATATCCATATAGTTGTCTATATATTACATATATATACCAACAAAATTAATTGTATGTCTGTATATGAAAGATTAAATTTAAAAACATTTATTTGTTTTTTCTTTTCTTCTTTCTGTTTTATTTTTTTTTACTAAACGCAGCCTTGAGCACTCAACACGTAAAATGGCAGTAACTGGGGAGCGGAGTGTTATAACATTAGTTTCCTTCTTCCTTCCCAACCATATGCAGGATGCAGGATGATAGTAATAAAAATATAACTACATACGGAATGATACAACCATTAAGAAAATAAAGAAAAAAAAACAATAAAAAGGATGATTCTTCTATTTGATATTTTCCCAAGAGGGATTATAAAAGCACTTAAGAAACTTCACGCCGTTTCAGTTTTCACCTGAGATGACAGTTTCATTTCATAGTGTTGTTGAAAATATAAATGATATATAGGTAATTAATGCTATTTAATGTAATAGAAATTATTTATTTTGTCATCAGTGTCGTAAAACAGTACACGGCGTTGATCTACCGTCGCCACCCAGCCAATAATATAATAAATTTAAAATAACGCAAAATATCAAAAAGTGAGAAAATAAAAAAAAACTCAGTTTAATAATTACTTTAAACGTGAGTACAATCATAAATTCTAAATCTAAATTTTATAAAACACTATCAAAATGGGCCAAGCCATTTGCTTCTGCATGTACTCCGCTACTGCAATAAAGAATTTTATAGGTAAAGTGTATTTTATAGGCAAAGAGTATTCTATAGGCAATTTCAATGGCGGTTTAGAATTCAAATATTTTAAATGAAAACCCGTGGCTGTGCTCTTGACGGGCATTCTGGGCACTTCACTTGCGTTAGTATAGAAAAACTAAATACCTACCGACGCCTCTAAAACTTTTTAGTAAAAACGTTTACGATCAAACTACTATTCATATTGAAAATTAGCTCAGCCGTTTTTATTTTTGTAAATGTATATTTTTTATGATTTTTTTAAGCATCACGCTATGTCCTGACAGGGTACAGACATAGGTAATTTGGGAACCCAGTATGCATGCTGTATCCCGAATATAACAGTAGTACTTTATAAAAATAGAAAAATATATATTTGAACCAGAAGTTCCCGAGATTAGCGCGTTTAACCAGATAATTATGAGCTTTATATATATTATATTATTTAATGTTAATGTTAGTGATACTAACAACAAAATTGTACAATGCAATGTAACGTAACGTAATATAACACATTTGTCAAAGTAACGGTTATCACGAGATGTATCACCTCAGGTTGTTTAGCTTTATATCCGGCCGAGATTTATTTTTATGTACCTATCTGTCTTTCAGCTTAACTTTCTATTAAAATTACAAAAACGGACCAAGTGCCAGTCGGGATCGTGCACCAAGTGTTCCGTACTATTTATTATGTATATAAACGATAAAAATATCACGTTTTGATATGAGATCTCTTTAAATATTTATTTTATTCTAGTTTTCAGAATTGCTTGTTATAGCTATAACAGAAATACGTCATCTGTGAAAATTTCAGCTTTCTAAGCATTACAGCTTAAAAGACACAGCCTACAGTCAACCAGGACGGACAGCAGTCTTGATAATACGATCCGGTTTTACACTTTGGTTACGGAACCCTAAAATTGTATCCTGGCTGATTAAGACTGAGTTGCATATAGTGTGGTAAGTAGAGACAACCTAGTGTCAAGACACTCAGTTTTACAACTTCCGGCGGAATTAGAAATATTGCAAACTTAGAGGATTTATTTCATTCACTCGATTTGGTAACAAGGCGCGGCGTTGAATTTCGTTACTCAACACACAATGTCTCGAAAACTAGCGAAAGGCGGGAAACTGAGCATCTTGACACCAGTTTCACTGTGCCTACCCCGCTGTATGAGGGCAGCGTGAAGCTAAAATGAAATTGCAACCTTTCATTTATACTATATCCTTTTTATATGCAATAAAAAATAACAGCCATTTTGTTTAACTCGCGAGAATATGCTTGTAATTCTATCATTTCTTTTTCCGCGCCTCCTCTGTGATCGACGATGTACTTAGTATACGGATGGCACAAATTTACCTACGCGTTAGCTGTAAGGTACCTGAGTGTCTGAAATAATGAAATAGCTTTTATATGTCTCTCCCATTTTTTGGGAAGTTTTGAGTGATAAATAACTATAATGTCGTTGTGTCTGAGCTATATTTAGAAGACCTATTGATGTTTAATTCAGTCAAAATAAAAAATTGGCGTGTCGTGGAGCAGAGGTACAAGTAAACGCGACAGGTTGTGGGTTCGGTCCCGACTCGAAGAAATGAAATATTTAAATATCGTCATTTTCTTGCTCTGGTAGAGAGGCTAAGAGCGACGTTGAGTTCCAGCACTCAACACACAATGCCTAAAAGTCAGCGGAAAGTGAGGAACAAGGCGGAAAGCGGAGAACGAAATATTTCACTTAACAAAACCATATTTACATGTACTATAATTTAGATCAAAGATCAACAGTATAATACGTATCGTAACAGTTATTTAAGTGTAACGGGGGCTATGGGAAACACTGACAATGGGTCTCATTGACTGTGGGAATGCAGTTTCTAATGACTGCAACAGACTTGGAACTTTATGTTGTAAATAGATTAGTTAATGTTTTGTTTTAAATAAGCCATATACGGGGCTAACCCCATATTGTTTTGTACTACCCCATACTGTTTTACTGGTGTACGCGTGATTTTTAAACTCTCTGTGTAGAGTAGCTAAACTTAAAGAAACGGAGTATCTTGATAGTAGGTTCTATAGTTTTTCTCACATATAGTGAGAAAAACTATACTTACAGACAAAATTAATTATTCTACTATTATTATTTGTTATTAATGTTAAAGTTTGCGAGGATGAATGTTTGTTTCATTTTCTCGCAATAACTACTAAACGGATTTAGAAGTTTACAAAAATACAGCTAACCTACAAGCGAATAACACATATGTTGCAATTTCTATAAAGATTTAATAATAAGTTGAAGCGTGTGAAGCCACGAGCGGGTCACTAGTTATACTATAAAATGAAAAAAAAAAATAACCTGTGTCCTATTATATAGACCTTTTATAATAAATCAATAAAACTAACAGTCAACTAAGCATCAACGGTCACTTAGTCATTTTCAACAACATTACGCACACGAGCACGTCCGTAATGGCAACACGCGTCATATAACAACGGAAAGATTACTTTATTTTGATATACTTTATTATGATTTTTGTTATAAATATAATAAAATAAAGATTTCGTGGTGTATAGATTTGTTGGACTAAATGTGATTTTTGTTGGTTGAAGTAGCACTTAAAATATAAATGGACATAGAGTGCGTGTTAAGCGGCAGAACTCAACGCCGAGGAAATAAAAAGAACCTATAACCCATAAACAGTAATCGGGCCCCCAACCTTGCCATGCTAAGCTGACGCCACTGCGCCACCATGGCCGTAACTTAGCACGATACTAAATAGAATACTTAAAGAAATTAGAATTTCAACGTGCATTTTCTAAAAGTTAGGCATGCTTTTTACTTTGGCATATACTTATGTATGTATGTATATGAAATTCTCAAGTTCCCTAAGAGAAGTTGTAAATAGAAGTTTGGAATAGAACGAATTATAAAAGTTTGCTTGTTATTTATTTTGACGTTAAGCATAATATAGGCTTTATAGTGCAGTAATGAATTTGTTTTGGTAAATGCGACCGTCACAGGTTCAAATTACGGACGAAAAAAAAATTATAATTCAAGTAAGACTTTTTATCATTTTTAATTTCTTTAAAATAATTTTCCGCTGTTTTAAAGACAATGCATGTGCATGCACGGTGTCGAAACGATAAAAAAATTCTAAGATTTCAAATCTAGATAGTAATCTAGGAAAATCTTTATTAGAAGATCACAATACAAACTATGGTAAGGTTAGATACATATATCTCAGACCTGAGGGAAATCTGGGCAGACGTTATAATGTACGCGTTATATCTAACATTTTGTATTATAAAACAAGTATTTTTATACGAGAATGATTGTTTTTTTTTGTTGTTGTATATTTTGTCTATAAGGAGTAAGTAAAAATAATATAGAGTTAAGCCACTCCTATGGTTACTTTTCATTGTAAGCATTCCTTGTTAGAATCGCGTGGATTTTTTATCGGTGGCGGAATTGGTGGCCCTCAACCACGATGTCTTGTCTTACACTGTGTCACTGCACGTTTATATTCATAGTGCGAACGGGAGCGGAGTGTCTTAACACTACCTAACCTGCTAGATGCGGGATACAAATAAAGAAAAAAAAGGTAGGTAGGTAGTGTAGAGGAATTGTAAACGCGAGAAAATACAGAATATTCCACGTAAATAAAATTGTAAAAAAAATATAAAATAATAATAAAAGTAACTCCAAACTAGTTTTCGGAGTAAAACAACTATTTAAGTGTACAGTGTCCGAGCGCCTTTGACGTCGGCTTTAAAACTATTTCAATTAAAATTTCCCAAACTTATACAGAATTATAATTGTACTTAGTTCGTTATAAAATTTTACAGATTTCGATTTTGATTTGATTATGATATTAATCAAATTATTGATTTACTATTAAGTAGTCGAATATTATTTAAGGGCCGCATTTTTTCTTCTAACCAGAGCAAGAATGAATATAATTCATTTGCCCGAGTGGGAATGGAACCCACAACAATATTAAAAAAGACATTATATAAATTTCAGGCAAAAACTAGAATTTGCCTGAAAAAGCATCTACATAATGCGATGTGAAGAAACTAGGTTAATTTATGTTAGATGCCAAACAATTGTTAGACGGCGCTGCTTTTTGTACTAAATATTATATTTTATTTGACTTTTATGTTGTTATGTTTGGAATTTTGTATGGGCCATACAAAAAGTACCACTGAATAATATTAAGTAATTGTGATATGAAGTCAGTATTTTTTTATAATAATAAGACATTAAAAAGTGGAGAAATTGGTCACATACCCTACTACACTACCCATAACCCTATCATCCCTACTATATTTTGGTATAAATTCTATATAACTTTATATTGTGATTTCTTTTATACTGGATAAAAACTATGCAATCGTAGCGCAGGCAAAGTCAAGCAAAACCGAGCGACAATTGTGAGCTCGATTCCCACTCAAAGTAATGAAATAAAATATTTTAGCGCGGCGTTAAGTTTCGTCACTCAACACGTCTCGAGATTTCAGCGGAAAGTATGGAACTGAAATATCTTAATGGGAAAGGAGTGTCTTAACACTAGGATCCAAAGTTCCCTCCGAGTATCCTGCTATGAGCAGAATAAAGCATAAAGTTAAAAAAAATAAAAGCAGCTTTTTATTTATCCAGCAGAGGCAAAAGGAACTTTGTGCTAAAACACTCCGTTCCCCATTTTCCTCCCAATTTTGCAGAATGGCGAAACTTAACGCCGACCTGTTTCTACCGAAGAAAAGTGAAAATAACCCGCAATCGTCGCGTTTACAGACACACGGCAGACCCCTATATTATACTACTGTGCTACGAGTATACGGTCGTATACTCGTATCTAATAAGAGAATGTCTCTATATTTCTCGGTAGCTCCATTAACACGATATAGTAAGTACACTCTCACCATTATTATTTGGTTATGGCATATTTGTTTATTGTATCCTTCTTATTATTGTTTTTTGTTTTGCTATAGCTGTTTTTTGTATCACTTAAGTTTTTTTATCATATAACAGGTTAGGTAGAATTTAGTGTTAAGACTCTACGTTTTACACCTTTCAGCTACTTTAAAGACACTATGTATTGGGATTCAATAGTAAACAATGTTCATCTAACAGATATTGAACGACACTCACATTGTTATCGTTGTTTCTATAATGACTCTGTTTTAGGTAAAAAATTGGAACCTTCCTTTTTTAGTCAAATTCTCACCTTTCTACAGAAAGTAAGTTTGGTAATGTAAGAGTTGCACTAATATAGACTTGATAATAAGCTTAAGTAAAATGGTGACAAAATCTTTTAACAACACACAACAGTCAGTATCTTGGAAGACATTGTGTACTTATAGGCAAAAATTAGCGCCGCGTTAAATTAAAATTCTTGAAAATTGGGTGGGGCGATGGAAAAGAGTGTCTTAACACTAAATCCCCTTTGCCTATCCTGCTAAATGCGGGATACAGAGTAAAGCTGAAAAAAAAAACATCACTCTACCGTATGTATGTGTATCGATAATTGAACCCACAACTACTGTGTGTAGTCAGAATGGTTTCTTTACAAAATAACGTTGGGTATTTCAAAGTAAAAATAGGTAAGGTACCTTTAAAGGTATGTCAATTGGAAGCTTTCGTTAAAAGTTTTCTCATATGACCCTCTGAGTTCAACCGAACTTCGTATGAGGAAGTATACTTAGAGGTAACATATTATGGAATTGCTTTGAAATATACCACACTGCACGAGTACAGTAGATATGGCTGTTTAAATGAACTGACAAGGAGTGTCTAATTGATATGCGTTTTGTAATATCAGTTAAACAAGTATTATTTTTCAAAATAAATATATAGTTCTGAGATTCTCATTTAGGGACATAATTTATTTTTATTTTCTCGCTCTGTTTTTTGGCTGAAATTGAGAAACGGAGTGTTTTAAGCTACTCTCTATCTACATTACTATGCGAGAAAGAGCGTGAAGCTGTTTTTTTTACTTTCCCTCTTCCTCTATAGATCCTGTTTATATTTTTTAGACCACTGTTGCACCAACTTGAACAAAAACAACGTATATACAGTTAACGTCACAATCTTTGCAACTCCGCCATTCTAAAACTTTGTCCTCCGCTTTTGTTAGTTTGTTTTAAAAGAAAACCAGCTTTTATGTCAGTACATGAAAGTTTATTGTTGAAATTAGCCTCCTTAAGGCACGACAATACTACTTGGCAGGATATTTTATTCTACAATATTGTGATAACTTCTATTTGGCTTAGTTCTTAGATTTCTTTCGTATATCATGAGGTCTTGGGTTCAATTTTTATGTTGTTACTTGCTGAAATTTTTATAAAACGAAATTACGTAAACAGGAATGAAATATGAATGAGCTTGTAAAAGTTTACTGTTATTGTAGTACGAATTAAGATTGTGTTCTTGTGTTGAATTTTTTAAATATTCTTATTATAACCATTGGGGACATCAAGGAAGAGAATTCGTTATGTAAAGGTGGTGGTTGTGGGTACGATTCCCACTCGATAACAAGATCAAAAGCGGCGTCGAATTTCGCCACTCCACAAACGACTACACAAAAATTGAGAGGTGCGTGGAGAAAAGAGTGTCTATGCGAGATACAGCGTGCAAATAAAAATAAATTAATTTAATACACACGTATACACGAAAGCTTCGCAAAGCTCTCTCATATGAAAAATTCAAGTATCCAAAACGGCCATCTTTTTTGTAACTTCCGCCCGGTTAACTTCGAACATGCCTTACTTTACAAGTGCGGGTATTCAGATGTGGAAGTCTTGGACAATACAGTGGCCGAAACTTCGGTCGGTTTCAAGGTTTTTAAACCACTGCACTTCCCAGGCCTCCACAGAGTAGCCGCTTTGTGTTCTACTTTCAGTGGAAATTACATTTGTGTATTAAAAAAGTCTAGTTTTAAAAGCTCACTAAGGGAATGATATGATTTTTTATGCTCAGGCTTTATTAATGAATGAAGAGAGAAGAATGTAGAGTTGAGTCAATTATTAACGACTTTGTTTTCTTTTATTTTATTTATCTTTGTAAGTATTACTTTTTATTAAATGTCACTTATTTATATATTAGAGAAAGTAAACAAAAAACATCACTATTTTCAGCTATTATCCAATTTTGTTACTATTGAACAAACCTTAATTTTTGGTTTTTAAAAATAGGGAAAAAGTGACTCGGTCAGTTTTTCTCAGCAGAACTACACTCCAAGCCAGTTTTATTTCGTTTTTTCGCTTTTTCGTTTTTTCAATTTTAAAGTGCTATTTTTTTTGCTCCACAATGGCAGAACTCAACGCCACCTTTTGTCTTCTTATCAGAGCAAAGAAATTAAATTAATTCATTTCCCCGAGTACAGTAAGTGTGGCCACAACCACTGCAAGCCCTGTGCTGCCTTGACACGACGGCTTCTTGTTAAAGAATACCTAAATTATAATTTGAACACATAGATTTTCTGTATTTATCCAGATATATCCTAGATTTTACATAAAAAAGTTTGATTAAATAAGAACCAGTCAAACAAAACCTCACGCAGGCAATTCTCGTAAGGGTCGAATACGCCATATACTAGATACATCAGCGAGAACGCTTATTGGAAACGGAACTAGCAAATTTGAATAAAAGGTCCTCGTAAAATAGTCACCGTCCTATTATTGGATGCTAGGGATGGGACATTTATCGATGAGTTTTCTTGGATTTATAAGAAATTTCGGACATTTGTATGCATTAGAACTTTTTTTTATTGTAAATTTTCTTTTTGAAAGTTTAAAGATTTTGAAGTATAATGTCGAATTTAATGTGATGGATTCTTTTTTACTTTTTCTTTGGATTTTTTAGAATTTTATTTGAAGAATTTAGAGCTACGCTACTCTCATCTTCATTTGCTGCAGAATTAAAGATACTGTATGACATAAAATAGGAAATAGAGCTACGTAACAAAAGTCAACACTGGGTAATATTAGCCAAGTTAAACAAGTTCGATTTCCACACGGAGAATGAAATTTTATTTCTTTGCTTTTTTTAAAACGACCTAGCGGCGTTGAGTTCCGCCTTTCAGCACGCTATCTATAATACTAAGTTCCTCCTGTTTACCCTGTTATATGCGGGATAAATAGTGATGCTAAAAGAAAAATATTATTTAAATACTAACAAAAGAAAAAATCAATCATTCCATTCCAATATATCGATACAAAGGAATCTCTTGAAAAGCTATCTAAGCCCCAGCTATAAAGACCTTGGACATCTAACCCGAGATACGTCTCGGGTTAAGAACGAGCATTCATATAAAAACGTTTTTTACGCGTTACACAGAACAAGATTTTGCGCTTACGTAATAATGCTTATTGACATTTTTTTTTCATTTATTTATTAGTAGGCTGTCAAAAAAAGGGGTTATAGTTTGGTCATTTCATACACAAAGCTTGTGTAATGTATGTCAATAAAAGTGGATATTTTTTATTGTCAATTTTGTTTTTTTTTTTATTGTGTCTCATCTTAAGGTTTAAAAAGACAAAAATAAAACCTTGTTCTGCCTGTATTGAAGAATTATGAGATAATTAATTATTTCCAAATATGACAATTACTTACACTAGTACAAAAGTTTTAACAAAATTCACCAATATATAAAAAACAATCCACATTTAAACAAAAAAATGACACAAAAATAAAAAAAGCCAATACTCACATATAACTGTCAAAGACGCGTTTGCCCTGATGACCTTATGCATTTGGGCGGGGCCGACTTGGCACTGGTACTCTGCGTCGTCCTCCAGGGTGACGTTCACTATACGCAAGTTGTAGACGCCGTGCCTCCTGTCCCCGAACATGGTGTAGCGGGGATAGCCTGGTATCACTGATGAGAAACCTGGGGAAGAAAAAATGAAAATAAGCACGTTTCTTAAAAAATAATGTAGTTTCACGCTCTATCACGCATTGTAGAGTAAGCAGAGGGAGGGTTAGTGTTGACGTTCGGTTACACACTTTCTTATTTTCAGAAGAATGGCAGAAGTTGATACCACGTATTGTCTAGCATAACAGGGAAATGAAGACTTAAAATATATTGCCCTGAATGGAAAATGAACCCACGAACTTTGAGCTCACAGACAGACATAGTTAATATTAATTTTTACTGTGTTCTAAAAAACTAAATAGAAAAAAACAACTAATTAGGGGTGTTTTGTCATCATTCATTCTTGAAAAGCTTATCTACATCTGAGATATATATATGAAACAAAATGATAACATCTTGGTCCTTTAATGGTAAGATCGTAAATTTAGATTTTTTATGTAAAACGTAAACGATTATAGATGACTAATTAAATGAATATTTTATCTAATAGTTATCTTAACTATCAATTAAAAGGGGCGTAGGTTTTTAAATATATCGGTTCTCACGCTTAAGGTACAGTAATGGGTTTTTTATGGCTTCACGCTGTATCTCGTATATAGTGGGGTAGACGGGGGACCTAGTGTTAAGACACTCCGTTATCCACGCACCGACGAGTTTTCCAGATATTGCTCGTTGAACGGTGGAACTCGATGCCGCATTTTGTTTTCTTACCAGAGCGAGGAAATAAAAGCAATTCATTTCTTCGACTGAGGAACCATTCCATAGACGTCACGCATATGATTTTCTCATTTGATGATGCTTTTGGGTTCGATTTCCACTCGGAGGGATTACATTGCAATTATTTTTATTTCCCCGAACTGGAAGACAAAACCCCATCGTTGACTTTTCACGTAAAGTCAGGAAAATTGAGGAACGGAGTGGAATAACACTAGATTCCTATTTATTCATCTATGCGAGAAAAAACATGAAACCGCTAGTGGTTGACCCCCACCTATCACATTGTGATAATTATGGCTCAATTATTAGAAATAACTGCTAAATTTAAATTTTGATAGAACTTTTCGTATATTTTTACTCTGTAACCATTTCAAGTACAATTCAAAGCATTTTCTTTATAATTGATGAAAAACAAAATCAAAAGTATATTATCCCTTTATTTTATTTATCAAGTGTTCTTCAGTTTTAATTGTACAAAACAAGTTAACGATTTTTGTTGTTTTCTAGCGATTACTTGATTCTACTATCTTAATCAAAGGAAGTCATGGAGAAACGGCACAACGTCTAACTGTAAAGACGATGGTTGTAGGTTCGTATTCGGTTAATTATTTTGAATTTTTGCTCTGGTAATAAGACAAAGCGCAGCGTTTAGCACCGATCAACTTTATATCTCGAACATCGGTCAGTTTAAAAGAATATATTCAATTTAAATCCGCTACCACTGCTATCATTTAAACGTACCATAACTGCTTCACGTTTTTTCACGCATAGCACAGTAGGCAGCAAGGACTTGGTGCATAATCACCACAATTCGGTTTATATGAGAGATTGAATGTTGACGGAATTCAAATTCGTTTTTATCTTACCAGAGTAGAAAATGAAAATGAATAATTCCCCCGAAAAAGAATAGAACTCACAACCAGTCGTTTACAGTCCCCACGTCACGCCCCTATTTACGTGACCTCTTTATTACTACGTAACTAAACCACGTTTTTCCAAAGAGCTCTTCAATTAAAAACGTAAAAAGCTTAATAAGTTAACTAACTCCATGTAAAAGTATTTACTGAATAAGTTCGCGGCACACGTATGTATACGTTTCAGGTATTCCAACAAAGTGGGTTCGGTTCAGAATTTCGTTCACTTTTTGCGGGAAGTCGTTATTTTTCAGTGCTTTAAGTCGGACTTTTAGTTTGCAATTTAATTTATCTTTTAATATTTATCTGATGATGGAAGCCGTCACGGTGCAGTGCTTACCAAACTGTAAATGCTATCCTTATTTAGTTTTACTCTGTATCCTGCATATAGCAGTGTAGCCAGAGGGAACCTAATATACACTTAGTTCCCCGTGTTACATTCTACACTCTCTCTCTCACGTTACACTTTGAGTGCTGATTTCACGACGTGCTTTGTCTTGCTATCAGAATAATAATTATTTAGACATTCAACGTCAATTTATACATTCAATAACATTTTAATGATATCCCCGAGTGAGAATCGAACCTACAACCGTCGCGTATGTGATCAGAGGGGCCATAGTTATATTTATTCATTTACGTTTCATTGATATGGATAAAAGGTAATATCATTAAACTGGCACTCACTGGAAAGCAAAGACGGAGTGTTGTAACACTAGGTTCACTCTATTAAACTACCTAAAAAAGCGTTCATAAGAAAACTAGAAAAAATTGGCCCGCAATTCCCTTTTAGAGTAATGCAATAAAATCTCAAAAGGCCTTGTAATTTGGTTGGCTAAGTCTTTTGAAGTTATTAAGGCATTTTACGTGAAGTATTTCGTATAGTAGTATTTCTTTTTGAATTAAGCTACTTTCCACCAAATATTACTAAAAATGTTTTTAGGTTCACTGTGTATGGAACCTGGGAACCTAATGTTAATACTCCGCTTCTGTTAGGATACTTCCGTTGCCCACTTTCCTCCGACTTCTTGAGGCATTGCGTGTTTAGTGGCAAAACTCAATGCCGCGCTTTATTTCGTTACCAGAGCGAGGAAAAAAAAATATTAAATACTTAATTTCCTCGAGGGGGAATCGAACCCACAACCATCGCCCCTGTACCATGATCACAATGTGACGGAACTAAACATTAACCAGATCAAAACAAAAATATATAATTTGATAAATACACAATTATTACACATTTCCGAAATAAGAATCGAACCCAAAACCACAAATTAAGATGAATACAACCATTTAAGACCTAAATAGCCCAAACTCTAGGATGTTTCTAGTACATTTGGATATTGTACGTCAAAATTGTTAACATGTCTATGATAGTATTAAGCATTTGGAGCGCTTCGAACATGACGCTTCGTGCTCCACTGAAGTGGTAACAATCGTCAGAATGGTGTATGTATGTATCTGTACTAGATATGTTCCATAAATACTAAGAATTTAACTATTTCCTATATAATTGTTGGTAGATTTTGTGTTTTTGAGGTTTGGTTTTTTTAGTTATTAAAACTTTTAGAAAATTGTTTCTTTTTTAGGAGGTATTTTTCAATATATTATTCATGAATATTAATTATATTGAAAAACATCATTAATATTAATATATAAACATTATAATTATTATTCACAATTCACAAAACAATGAAAAAGATGGCGGCAACCATTCCACGTGCATTATTAAAATTGTAATTTTACATTGAAACTCATAAAAGATCTTCGTGGATTTATTTCCGCTTAATAATAAAATAATATTTATATCTGTATGGCATTATATATATTTATAATACTCTTTTTTTTTTAATAATAATCTATTTAAAACTTACCAACGAAGTATTCCAAGACAAACAGTCGTAAATAGTGAAAGCATTTATAACTTATGTTACCAGCCTCGAATATCTATATCACAATCTCTAATGCTTTTTAAATATAAAATGTAACTTTAATATATTAATTATAAACTAAAACTTCCATAAACATTTTTGAACAACAATCCTTCTCCAGACGCGACCGCCATCTTCCTTTTCTTTGACTTTGACGTTGACAGTATTTTATTCAGCCAACATTATAACATTGCAATATTAAACATATTAATTATGTTATTATTTATTTTAAATTATGAAATACTGGGATTATTTATAATTATTAAACTATTTAAAATTAATTATATTATTCACACACACAATTTATTTATTGTATAGAACGTTCCTATACGAATAGGAAAATAAAAAATGATATAAAATTTTATATAATATAGAAATAAAATTATAAAATTTAATATATATATATATTGTTTGAATTGTATTTCCTACATTTTTTCCGTAAATAATCTATAATTTACAGGCCTTCGAGGCGCTGTAGGACGTCTGATAATGAACACGACAGTTATGGATTCGCTCCTCATTTGCAAGAATGATCCCACTAGACATTTGTCGCTCTTCGAAAGTGGGATACGAAATCTATTAACACTAGATTCCCTATGCCTACCCAGCTATATGTAAAAAAAACGAAGGTTTAATCCCAAATTTCTTCTCAAAATCAACACTAATGTGTTACCATAATTTCCTTATCAGTCATTTGCCTGCTACATATTATCTTAAAAAGATCTAAGCGCGTTAAAATATTTCTAATTAAAATATGTACATACATTAAAGGTACATCGTCATTAGTAATTTGAAATCTGGTTCGAAATAACAAAAAAAAACTGGTTACGAAATGAATATTTTGTCGTTTAGGTACCTATATTATAACAAGTATAGACACCGATATATTGACTTATATAAGAACGAAAACGACATAGTCTAATAAATATTTTTTTAATACCAACCTGTATAAGCCAGGGTAATCAGATAGTATCTAATGTTAAAACACTCCGTTTTCCTCGACAAAAACAGAGCACGGAGTTCCGCCACGAACAAGTAAAGCCCTTAAAGATGACTATGACACTAGAATTCTTCTCCCCCTGCTTGGATATCACTAATACAATATTATGCATATAATATTATAGTTATATCCCACGTTCGGTCAATTATGTATTTCGTCTTTTAGTAAAAATCCTACTAAAAACGATTACGTACTTTGAAAAATCGAATTGTGAAGGCAGATTAGAGATATTTCCAGAAATAGGCTTTGAACCCACAACTGTTGCATTTAGTCAGCTTTCTAAACCGGGCTGCTATATAGTATAGTATTATATACACGTATATTTTATATCAATAGTCAAAAGAACATTATTAGTTTTATAATAGCACTTAAATATGCCACGTTTCTATAATGTGATCCATTAAAATGAATATTTTTTCAATGTTATCTTTTTCAAAAGGTTTTTGTTCTATTTGAGATAACGTATTTATATTTGGAATACATTTTGGTGTTGAATTCCGATACTCAACACGTAATGTCTCAAAATTGGGAATCAGTGTCTTATACTGGTCTAAACACTAGGCTGCCACTGTCTACCCTACTAGTAGGGGACGTCGAAAAATTAAAAATGGGAAAATAATTTTTAAAAAGTCATTCCACCGAGTAGGCATCGAACCCACAACCATCGTACTTACAAGACAAAACAACACAACAACAAGACTGCTTCAAACCAATATTATCTAAAATTTCCCTTATACTTATATAGCATTATAATCGCTAATAGCTAAGCAAAAATTGCAAGAAAAGCTTATTTCCGTAAGAGAAAAGGCAGACAAAGTCACGTAGCATAAGTAGTGTACTTGACAGAAGTATTGGTTTGGCATCGTCTCAGCTCAGACTGACCGGAGCGAGACCGTAGCGAGAGCCCTCGACCTATTATACACATAATTTCATACTCCAAATGAACAATAATATTGATTATTGACCTCAATTTAAATCTTTGTTTGATTAAGATGGTCTTTGGTTTATTGTATGGTGAGAGTAAAATGTAATTATAGGTTCGATTCTTTTTTAGGAATTTTCCGTTTACATGTACAAATTGAGAGAGTTTAGACTATTGAAAGGACATCGTTTCTTGAATTTGTACCTAATAATGGAAAACACAATCCAAAAGAAATGAACATATAAATCAAGCAAGCAAAGAAGAGCAAAGATATAAAAATATAAATTTATAAAAATATTTCACTTATTGTATACAAATTATTGAACCCACTACACATCGCGTCGACTATACCCATAAGTACACTGTATAACACGAAAATATTTTTTCATTAGTCTGTTCAAGAAAAAAACCATTTAGCTCCAAGTTCACTATCTCCTCTACAAAATGCAGTTGACGCAAGAAAATAAACTACAGATCGTCCTTTGGAATGTTGCTTGCCAATCTTATTTGGTATAAGTAATAAGGCAACGTTGTTATATTTTTATGAAGAAATGTATCCAAACAAGTTTCTGATGCGATAGTTTCTTTAAGCATAAAATATTTCGCTTTCAATTAATAGGTAAAGATTACATTATTATGAGCTAGTGTTTCGCTCGCGGGTTCGCTTTTAAAGTGTTTTTTTGTTGAACGGAATTAAACGCTGCGCTTTACCCAACGGGTTACTGGTAACGACCAGAACGAGTTGTTTTTCCAATTTAAATTAAAATATATAATATATATAAAGAGAGATATTATAAAGATTCAAACCCTTTAAAATAATTAATTTCTATCCACACTCAAAATCTTTTAAAAGTTTATTGGGATCATACAAAATATAAAAAAAGAAATCTCATTTCCAAAATTTCCACAATTTTTACTCCCGTAATTAAAACTAGATAGACATTTTTACTTCATACTGTCTTTTCATACGTTAGTTATCTTTTGAGATATCTTTGAAAAATTCTCATCTTTTGACCGTCGCTCGTTAAGCTTTTGACACTCAATTTATCAAAGCTCTCCCGTCCGTTTCTATGATGCTGTAATTTATATTACATTTTAAATAATACTACTTCTTATTTGCGACTTCGCTTGGGTGGTTAAAACTATCGCCTGTCTTTTTAAATGGGTTATATAACACAAAATAATCGATTGGAACTAGCAGTTTCTGAGATTAGTGCATTCAACGATACAAACCGTTCAGTTTTATACTGAAATAGAAGTAAAGCCACACTATTAGGACGTAGATGGTGTATTTCTATGTATAAATTTCATATTAAAAATCTATTCCCAGAGCAAAAAGTTCACATGCTTTTAATAATAATCAAAACTGGTTATAACCGGTTAGGAGAACTAGAATCGATGTGAACAAACAGATTTCTTAATTATTTCTTCATTGAATACAGAATAATTAAACAAGTGATAAATTAAGAAATTTAAGGTCGAGGCCAGTAGGACAGCATCTGTAAACCATCGTATGGTTGTGGGTTCAATCCCCACTTAGAGAAATTATTATATTACAAGATACAGCGAAAGAAATATAAAAAGAGAATGTTCTTACCAAGTGCAAATCCATCTTTAGCCCACTGTACTTGTCCACCGAGGTTCGCTACGGCACATTCGAGGACAGCTTCAGAGCCTTCCTGGACTCGAAGACTTTTGGGTGGTACCCTGAAATATTGTTGCTGGAATCCCTTGACTATGGTGAACGCTGAAACAAAAGAACACTGTATTATTTTCTATGTAAATAGAGAAATTGTTCACAGATTTTATATAAGCGTCCGCTTTCTGGACTGTAGACAGTTATTTCCTGCACTCATTAGAATTTCGAGAAATCGTCTCATCCAAGAAATCTAAAGACAAAAAAAATCTGCGTTCAACGCTATGTAGCATCTGTGATTGTAAATGCGACTAGTTACTACTAGGAAATGATATGTTTCATCTTAACTCTAGGTTCCCTCTGCCTACCCTGTTATATTCGACATACAGCCATTTCAAATAAATAGAAAAAAATATGCCATCTTTCATCACTACATCATAACTGAAAAGAGCAGGAAATCAAAAACGCTATAAAAGTCCATACTTTCATAATATAAGCTCATAAAATAAATAAAACATAGAAAGAACGGAGGCAATGCGACTTGCATCGTTATATCGATCGAGTAAAAAACATGTCAGCCCTCTTGTCGCCGCGGGAACTTGTTTATAACTAGATAGCTGGCTGTACTTGGGTCTGTCTGTCTTTTATTTTTTTAAAGAAAGCAGTTTCACGCTCTTTCCCGCATAGCAGGATAGAGGGAAACTAGTGCCACTGCGCCGTGACTGAACTTAATGCACGGTAATTTTAACACTCCGTTAATTTTCTCTTTTCTCTAACTCAGATGCGTAGAATGAATACGAACAAAGTAAATACAATACAAGCAGTAGAATCAATACTACGCGCCAATACAAAAGATAATAATGATCGGACGAAAACGAACAATTGAAGAACTGTCCGCAGGGAACCATCCCACCCAGATTGGATTCAGAATAATTGACTATTTCACTTTGTATAACTTTAATATATTGCATATGTTATATACATATTATGTTATTTGGTAAAAGGAACATGGAAACTCAGTGTTAAGACACTCCGTTCCTATTAAGACACTCGGCCTCCACGCTGGTTTAAAATAATATGTAGTACTAATAGGCGGTAATACTCAAATATCACATAGATTACCTCTTCTTTAAAGTCGGCTAATAAGCTGCTTACTTACTGCCTTTCACCAAATAAATGAACTCTAATCTTTCATAATAGATCACATAGCATCATTTTCAAACATAATATTACTACAAAATTCCCTTTTAACTCGATTCTCTCGTGATACTTTAGTTACGTGTTCCCCTCACGTCCCTTTGAAAGCACTCAGTTCCTATGAGATGATATTTTACATAGTGCCTCTATATGGTATTACTATACTTTAGTTTTATAAGAATTTGTGTGAAGACATTTGGATATGTCAAATGAGGAAATGGTAGTCTTTAGTTTTTATAGTTGTCATATTTTATATTTTCAATCATTTTTGAATGGTGTGAAAATTGGGTGTTTATGAGGTCATACCTTTCCATTTTATAATTTATACCCAACTGCTAGTTAAGACTAACATTACACTTTGTTTGATAAATTATGGAAAAATATATTAAAAATATACAAATATACTTCAAAATATCCAATTGCAACTCACATGGAATTACTGGTGAAATGGACATATTTATATTATAAGAAACAGCTATACGTGACGAAACTTATATGAAGGCATTTAAACTTGTGCAAAGAGGAAAGGTGGTAATCGGTTTACATTTTTTTCCAAAATATTAAAAAAGTGGAGAATAGAGAGACATGTTACTAAATATTCCGTATTTAAAAAAAAAATACTCAGTTATGTAGGTAATTAATTGCACTATTCATCAAATAGTGTTTATTTCAATAGGATGTCATAGATTTATTTCTTATAACTCAGATAAGTCCTGAAGCACCATGATTGATCAGTAATTATCTATAAATATAAGTTATTCCATTACTGAGTGACTGTAACGACGACGCACTGTTCAAAATACGTAGCATAGACCGCTGAAACCCAGTACTCGTATATAGGTTTTTGGCCGTGTAAGCAAACAGTAAAAAAGACTTCGCACAACAAAAATATAACATAAAACATAAAAAAAGGAAGGAAGAGGAGAAAAATCTCGAAAAAAAAAGATAACAAAAGATCCCACCTTTTGTGACAAAAAACCGTGATTTATACAGACAGAGGCTTCATCGGCTAATACGATAGCGAGTGGGTGTCGAGTGTTCTTAAAAGGCGACGCGACGAACTAGAGGTGAACGTACGCTGATGGCGGTGTGGGATAAGGTGCGAGTGGGTTAGATTTTTTAAAAAAATTAGAAAATATCATAGAAAATAGGAATTTCTAATATAATATAATAAGTAATAGAAGGTAAGGCATAGGGGGCCTAGTGCTCCTTTCCCAACTTTTCGAAGTATTGCGGGTTGAGTGGCGGAATTCAACACCGGGCTTTTTGCCTTGGACCAGAGCGAAGAAATAAAAGTATTAAGATAATAATAAATAAATTGAAATATAATTCAATGTAACCTATTACATAATTTCTGCAACTTATAATAATTTATCGAAAACCACATCAACTGAACAATTCCACATTACATTTGTCTAAATGTGGGTAAAGGAAAGGTTATCGTTAACCTACACCTACGTCATACGCAATTACGTTACAATAAAATCCCCTTGAGGGCAGTCGTGGAGCAAAGGTACAAGCGTGCGACTGTAA
>FAPP01006465.1:0-13867 GCA_001485965.1 Heliconius ismenius | reverse complement strand
ATAATTCGGAAAAAAAATAATTCTCAAAAATAAAAAAGTTATTTTTTCAAACAAAATAAATTATAAAATTATCGTGGTAGACGTGCACAAGCATATGATTGTAAACGCCTCGGTTGTGGATTCGATTCCCACTCGGATTCTTTCAAGAAATGAAAATAAATATTTCCATTTCTTTGCTCTGGTAACAAGGCAAAGCGCGGCGCTGAGTTTGGCCACTCAACAAACAATGCTTCGAGAACTCTGGAAAATGGAGAACAGAAATGTCTTAATAATAACTGAGTGTTTTAACACTATAATCGGTTCCCAGTTCGCTATGCCAACCCTTCTATGTACGGGATACATCGTGAAGAAAAAGCTAGTTTACTTCCGTTACATATATATAGGAGGTTACTTCCGTTACCGTTATATACATACAGAAGCTTGCCAACCTGGGAAACATGTTTAAATAATAGTCATAAATATTTCGTTTGGAGTGCTTATTATTCGTATATACAAGTTACATGAAATGTGTAATATTGTAATATTATCTTATAAATATTGACATTATTGCAAATACATAAGAAACGTAACAACTAAATAATTTATTTTGCCACCATCACAAAATAATTAATTTTAAAATGGATTTCATATAAAACCCACTCCCCAAGTTACATGAGCCAGCCTGCCGTGGAAGGAAGGAAATAAATCAGTTGCTCAATTTCCTGTTCTTTCTGTATACATATGTTAGAGGGGTCACGTTTCAATAAATCTTTGTGCACTAAAAATGATGATTCAAAATACAAAACCTGTACTAAACTTTTGACATATGAATATTTGAGATTATATCAAAGTTAAATATAAGATAGTAAATATATGTTTAACTAATTATAATGTGAACTTCGTTATGTAACTATTATTCATGCAGTTATCGCTCTTAGTTTCCTATCAAACTGAACCTACTGTGCATATCCGTTAACTAAATGAGATTATATTGGAATATAAATATTACTTACATGGAATATGGAAATAACAAAAGTATTATATAAAAGTAGTTTTAGTAAATCGGTGGAATACAAAGGCCTCATTCAAAATATAATGGAATTTTACAAACAAATTATATAAACGCAAACTTAATCTAGGTTTTACCTATAAAAAAACGTAATATGGAAGGCTTTTCAGATTTATAAAACAAAATGCATAATTTTATGATTTAGAAACTTGTCTTTTTTACTATAACCTATTGTATTTCATACTTAAAATGTTTTGAGTTAATTGAACTCTGGAAATTATTTATTTATAGTGAAGACTGCAGTGCAGTTTTACTTAATATGAAAAGAGGACAGCATATTGTCATTATTCACTTCAAATAGATTTAATAATATAAAAATAATAATGTCGTTGCTATAATTATTTTTTGCACCATAGTGTGCCTGTTATTGTTATTTTCACAAATATTTTAATTAATTGATAAAAATCTATCGCAATAATGTATCAAAATATATATATTTTTTTTTATGATAAATAAAAAATAATAACGAACATTATTATTTATTACTCAATTTTGTGTGTGAACTGTGAAAAAATGTAATTATATCAGAGTGTGATGTTCTAAGTTTTATTATATAATAAAATTGATACTATAGTATCGTGATAAGACAACACTAGCTCATTATTAATTTAAGTATAATGAAATACGAGATTATAAGGCATTCTATTTCATTAATATACTGAATAAATTATGTAATAACTAAATTAGGCTATCACTTACACAGTACTTAAAAAAAATCTTAGCACAAGTATAAAAATTACAAATACACCTACCTACAAGTTATATTCAGTTCTACAATGATAATACAGTAGTGAAAAAGTAAACTGTCAAAATAAGATTGTGTAACCTTATTATGAAGGAATAACTAAGTCTCGTTAAAGCTTACATATTTTTCCATTTTCTGTGTTTCATTTGCCATTAGCTTTGTTATAATAATGAAATAATTGTAAATAAAAATAATATCTGAATACTTAACTAATAATAATAATTAGTTACAATATTAATACAATGGAATTTGTCATTAATAATAATGACTTCGTTATTATTACTATGACTAATTAATGTCTTTTGAACAGAGTTAAGAGTGCAGTAGCATTTGTTCTTGTTTGTATACTTCATGATAAGCATTTCGAATTAGCACGTAAGGGAAGCACGACTCCAGCAAGTCCATGGTAAGGAAAGGTGACTCTTGAACTATAAGATCGAGTAGTAAATAAACAGATTCGCGGTTCTTTATAGCTTCTTTCTCCGTCTCTTGTCCAAGTCGCAGCAGAGATGAAGAAGCCAATGCTAAAAATTCCTTCATTCTATCCTCGATGTCGCCCTGTCCACAAATCGTGAATAAAGCTCCGAAAATGTGATTTATTGCAGGTGCCATGCAATGAATATTATTTGCGTGTCCCTCCAAAGATGGCCTGTAAAAGGAGCCTTCACTACGAGCGAGCCTTGGAAGAGAAACTGCTACAAATACCATAAGTAAGCAGACAATGAGATGTTCCTCCTCTTCTAGCTCAGCTTTATGTTGTCGAAGAGCAGAGGCAAGCGTGGGGTCTACCTTGCAGGACAGCCCGGCGGCCGAACACATCTCGGAAATAACGCGCGTGGGATCGCCGCTAGGCAGCTGCTGTTGGAAGTCTTTTATAGAACTTATCAAAAAAGGAATTCGCCGTTCCAACACATCGAGTAGAGACTCTTGAGCGATTTGGCGAAAACTTAGGATAACACCAATTATTGTCATTCGTTGTAAAACATTGTCTACATGTTGGAGCCTTTTGAATTGTTCTCTCATGATGTCAGGCTTATCAAAGTTAGTTCGTAACATCTGAAGCACTTCTTTATTTTGAACAACTAGTTTTTTAAGCTCCTGCACTTGACTGGCAATGTGCCACATTAAAGTCTCACTCAGCAATTTCATTCCATACGGCCCAATTAATTCGGCCAGAGCTCTCAATTCATTAATATCCGAATATTCTTCAGCGTTAAACGGAATGGCACCTTCCGCTGATAGACTTACGAAAGCTTTTTGATTCATTGAAAAGCAAATACTTCCGGCACTAACGCGTCTTAGTAATATTTCCGAGTACCACTGCGTATAAAGAGAAGCAATTGTTTTCTCACCATGACTATCCATATTTTGAGTTTGTTGTAATAGGCAATTGTTAAAAACCCTTGTGATATCAATGTGGACATAATTTTCTACAGTTTGAAGAACATTCATGTATGCCCTAACACTCACCAAAAGTTCTGATGGTTTAGCTATTTCACTGGTGTCCTGATTGAACATAACCATACCGACTAGTGCTTTAGAGAATCTAGTTTCCAAGTGTTGATGTAGATATTCTCGAGGAGCGAATGTGTATTCCCAAACATTTACAGTAGAGCAATAGTTGATGGCAAAACACAATTCCGTCAAAGCCATGTGGAGTTTGTCCATTGTAGTCAACTCTTCTCTTGTTTTTCTGTAACTTTCAGCACCAGGTTTAACTATTTCTGTAGGGTTTTTCTTGTTTTTATCTTTTTTCTTCCTATTTGCAAGAATCGCAATTGTTTGAGCACAATGTTTTGGTAGCAACTTATCACTCATTGTGCATTGTTCGTCACAAATAGTCGTAATGATATTCTTAGCTTCCTTAGCCATTTCATCCAAGAAAATATTGACAACAGAAAGACTCCTCTCTCTGATATGGTGTCTTTCTTCTGGACAAAGCTCATGTGTGCAATTTTGGAAGTGACTGCAAATAAGGGGGAATGCAATTATGTAGCGATTTTGAGCTGGAAACTCTAAGCACATGTGGAACTGGCTCTCAAATATCTTGCTATAAAAACAAAACAGAGACAAGTCAGAAGTCTCCACCATGATTTCATCAAGGTTATCCACCATTTTTGTATGGAACACCATTTTATCAATAAACTGTGCAAGCTCTCTCTGGTCCACTAAATTCAATTGTGTTTTTCCCACAGATGTATATGCTTGTAATCTGAACCAATCTAGCCGAAATGCTCGGAAATCAAAGACATCATTGCTTTCTACTTGCTTAACACTTAAATTTGCAGCAGTGTTACATAGTGATGAAAGTATAACACTTTCATCTTCTGGACAAACTTGTAAATTTTGTATCATCAGATTAAGAGCAACTGCATCAAAACCAGACAAATATTGAACATAATATCTTTGCATAACTTGACTATACTTGCGTACAAGAGCTCTGAGTTCCTCCATATGAAACAGAAGTTCTGGTAGTTGACGATCAACAAGATCTTCAGTAGCCTTTCCTTTAACTTTCTGTGGTGGATTGTCATTGTGACGCAATAGCCAGAAAACTTCATCTCTTGCATAACAAAGTCCAATAAATATCAATAAAGCTTTAGGCCCCAATAAACCTGGTTGATCAGTCAAAATAAGGCCTAGTTCCTTTAAGGCTGTTCTTAGAAATTTTCTCCGCTCTCTATGTTTGTACCCAGCCTTTTGTACAGAATGATGATAACAATCTTTCACTTCTGAAACTCTTTTACCATAACCTTTAATACCATCAAAGAAACTTTGTATATAAGTATGTATGTAAATAACTTCATCACGGAACAGTGCCACTACCCATCCAGATTCTAAAGCACTTACCCACATTTTGTTGGCATGATCTTGTTGCAACATTTGATGACATAAAGCAAAGCCAAATATTACCCATCTCTCAAGTGATTCTAAAGATACATATTCACATGACATAGTATTTGTTTCAGATGGTTTTAAGAGAAGGGCTGGATTACTAACAAGACTCAATTTTTGTTCTGATCTCCAAATTTCTGCAGTAAGATTTCTTGCTGGATAAACATGCCAGAGAGAGTTAAGTGCACTAGATAGTACTTTTTGATGAGGAACAAATTCTTCAGAAAGTTTCTTTAATGGGGCATCATAGTCAACTATCATTTGGCCAAGGCGGGGAAAACTTGGATCAATTTGGTTATTTACCATTTCATGTGCTGCATTAAATAAACCAAGGACTGCTTTTCTGTCTTCCACTCTGGACAGCAAAATCATCAATGCTACATATGTTGTAACTAAATCAAGGTAATTTTTAGTCAACTCATAATTAAGAGTTAAATCCAGAGTCACTTGATATGCATCCATAATGTTTAATAGCTCGCACACATTATCTTTAAAATCTAAAAGATCTACAAATGTGTAGTAATATAAAGAGAGTGACTTAATGATTTCAGTTTTAATGTTTGTGATTGCTTGCAAACCTTTTACATCAATATTAGGAAATCTTCGTACAATATGTTTAATAGAAGATTCTAAAGTCTTATCTGATAGAAAAGCCGGTTTTGATTTAGCATCCCCACACGCTTTTTTGATGTTGTAAATCCTAGTCAGCATACCAATTCCGCGATCATTTAAGATTATCAATTTTTCAGCCAGCTTTTGCTGACTGATAAGTACTGTCCGTGACATGGTCGACATTCTGCAACAAATATTTTTCATGAATCATAAAAAAATATTACAAAAGAAGTAAAGCACTGACCTGCAATATTAGTAAGCGGAAATCAATCATTGCGGCACGAATCGTATCAACTAAACCTAGTTAGGATTTAACTATTCCTAATTGAAATTTTCCCTTTAGATTTACTACAGATCCATAACAATTATAATTAAGTTTATGATTAATAAGTTTAATAAATATGTTATTAGTGTCATTGTTAAATATTTACCTGATACAATACGTTCGAGTTCCGCTTTAAAACTTATAGGTATTCAAATTTTATTTCACAGTTTGCTCTCAGAGGATTCCATAGCTAATGTTATTCTTTGAAATGAGTGTTTTAGTGAGTTTAATGATAATATTTTATCAAAAAAGGGAGTGTCTAATCGAGAAACGCGTTCGGCGACCCCCTGGCCTCTTCGTTTATTTGGCAATGACGTACAGGGTGACCAACTACAAATATAATTATTTGTAACTCCTAAAACAACGAACACGGTGTGCATTTACCATAAGGTTATATTTTACAAATTATAATGATAACTACTTTTAATAGAGATATATACAAAATATTACATACATGAACTAAAACAACAAATATTATATTATATTATATATATTATTCCATTATTACCGTATTGCATCAATGAATAATACCTAATTTATGGCATTTTGTTTTTTTTTGTTGTCTGTGACAGTGGAAAACGAAATGTCAAAAATCAATTTGGAACTTGGAAATTGGAAGCGAGTTGTGCTTTATACATATTAAATATATTTGGAATAGAATATTTTATACTTTTTGGAATTAAATAGTGAATAAAAGCAGTCAGTCATCATGCCGCGGATTATGATAAAAGGAGGCGTTTGGCGAAACACTGAGGTTTGTTAACAACATTTTAATTTGTGAATGATTTTACTTGCATTTTGTTAGAAAATATTCAAAATATAACTATATATTTATTTCTAGGATGAAATTCTCAAAGCGGCGGTAATGAAATATGGAAAAAATCAGTGGTCCCGAATTGCTTCACTTTTACATAGAAAATCTGCAAAACAATGTAAAGCTAGATGGTATGAATGGTTGGATCCAAGCATTAAGAAGACAGAGTGGTCACGGGAAGAGGACGAAAAACTGTTACACCTGGCTAAACTTATGCCTACCCAATGGAGAACTATTGCCCCTATTATTGGACGTACGGCTGCTCAATGCTTGGAAAGATATGAATATTTATTGTAAGTTGACATATATAAAATTTACCTTTGTAATTGAACACAAGGAATAATGCATAATAATTTTGAAAAATCTTTAAAGGGATCAAGCTCAAAAGAAAGAAGAGGGTGAGGATATGGGAGATGATCCCCGTAAACTTAAACCTGGTGAGATTGACCCGAATCCTGAGACGAAACCAGCTAGACCTGACCCTAAGGATATGGATGAAGATGGTAATAAAGTATTATACATATAAATTTTCTTTTACACATTGGTTTGCATATAGTAGTGAAGGAAAAAGAATATAGTGATAAGAAATGTGTTACCAGAAAGAAGGAGTGTCATACTCTGCTTTCTGCCTCAATTGACATACTTGATATTGGTCAGGGGGAACAATGCTGTACTTTGTCTTCTAGAGTGATTACAACAAAAACCATGGAAAGTAAGGTGTTGAATCCCTTAATACTAGGTTCTTTCTGCCTACTATACTATATGCAGGATACATAATATGAAGCTAAAATAATAACACATATTTTTAAATATATCTTTGCCATTTTAATAGAACTGGAAATGCTTTCTGAGGCCCGAGCCCGTTTAGCAAATACACAGGGGAAGAAAGCTAAAAGGAAAGCTCGAGAGAAACAATTAGAAGAGGCTCGTAGGCTTGCAGCATTGCAGAAGAGAAGAGAACTGAGTGCAGCTGGAATTTCAGTCCCTTTGAGGTAAGGTAAAAAAACTATAGTCGGACATTGTCCCACTGTACCATGGCTAAATGTTTTTATTTCTGATTGCAGAATGCAAATAATTTTTGCCATTTTTTCATCAGTCATTTGCTTGACATGCCCATACCATCTAAGTATATTCTTCATTCTGTCCCTAAAATTCTGTTAAGAAAATCTTAAATAATTCATGAATTTGATGATTGAATGATTTGAATATAATGTTAAAACACACAGTTCTCCATTTTCCACTGAATTGTGGAGGCATTTTGTGTTGACTGGCTGACATCAAAGCGAAGAAATGAAAATATTAAATATTTCATTTCCTTTGGTGATTGGCACCTCAACTAATACTTTTGTTAAGGAACTAAAAGAGTTTATAAATTTTATATAACTTCTGAATATTCGAATATTTAAAAAAAATTAAAAAAATTGTACTAAGCACCTCAAAATATGATGATTGCATATTGATTTACTCATCACACCAAATATTACAGCAAATAATATAAGACATAAAGTTCTCTGTGGCACAATAGCACAGCAGTTAACTGTAAATGTGTTGTACATCCCGATATCTCTACCTATCCTGCTATATGCAGGGAAAAAAACGAAGACATAATATATGATTGTATACTCTTATATATTTTTAGGCGCAAACGTAAACGCGGTGTGGATTACAACTCTGAAATACCATTTGAAAAAAAACCAGCAGCAGGCTTCTATGACACTTCAACTGAAATTGTTGACCCTATGGCACCAGATTTCTCAAGACTAAGGCAACAACACCTCGATGGGGAATTACTTTCTGAGAAGGAAGAGGTACAAATATATCCATAAATTACGTCACACTATTTTCAATTTATGGGTTGTTACAATGATAAGGAATCCCTATCCCCTGGAGGAAAACTGGCCCTTGTCACTATTAATGACATACTATTTATTACAGAGAGAACGTCGTAAAGACAAGCAGAAATTGAAGCAACGTAAGGAGAATGATGTTCCCCAAGCTATGCTGCAAGGTGATCAGCCAGCAAGGAAGCGTAGCAAGCTTGTATTGCCAGAGCCACAAGTTACAGATCAGGTAAGATTTTTTCAGGTTTACACTCATCTTGGGTATGGGGCATATTAAGATACTACAGTTTCTACTGTCTATTTGAATCTAAGACATTGGCTTTTTGAGCTCCAGGGATTTATTCTATTTTTCCACACTTATAGTTTATAGTAAGTTGTCCAATACTTGAGAAGCTTATCTGTGTTTGTACAGGAGTTGCAGCAAGTAGTGAAGTTGGGGCGCGCGTCGGAAGCGGCACGCGAGAGCGCGGGTGAGGCAGGCGCGGCCACGGACGCTCTGCTGGCGCACTACGCGCTCACGCCGGCGCCCGCCACTGCGCTGCGCACGCCCGCCGCGCACCCCAACCAGGACAGGTGAGGCCTACTACTGCTGAACAGTGAAAGTATAGTGGGTGACAAGAGAACAACATGATTTAATATAGCCTTTTCTATAAATGAATTATCCAACACAAATATCTTTTCAATTTGAGCCAGTAGTTACTGCAATTAGCAGTTTCAATCACACCATCTCTGCACTTTTATAATATTAGTATAGATCATTATAAAGATTAAAACCTCATAAATTTACAGAATACTAATGGAAGCTCAAAACGTAATGGCATTAACCCACGTGGACACTCCACTCAAAGGTGGTCTGAACACTCCACTCCACGAGTCGGACTTCTCTGGAGCTTTGCCACAGAGTCAAGTTGTGGCAACACCTAATACTGTACTTGCTACACCATTCAGGTATAAAACATACATGATTTTTTATTATTACACTTGTAATGAATATTCAGTCTATTTCTACTGATATCACTTAGAACATATTATATACATGTTTAGTTGTAGTAAGATAATATATAAAATCAAATTAATTATTGATTCGTTTTTTGATACAAATTTTAATCCACTTAAAATTATTATAATAAATACTTTCTACTTTTGACTAAATATTTTTCTTTCTTTAATTATATAGTTTAGATTTTTTTATTTATTATAATGTTTTAGTGACCCTAAGGTTTTTTTTATTTCAATAGATCCACACGAAGTGAAGTATCGACTCCGGGCAGTTTTGCCACTCCTGGACATGGACCTGGTCAGACTGCGCTAGCGGTAATTGAGTTTGTGTATTTATAAATTTTTGTTACTGTCATTTAACACTATTTTGTACCTGCAGTTTTGTCTGCATTCGCAAATTCAAACAATTATGAGCTATGTATGATACACAACACGTTTAGGTTTGGGTAAACTCTGCCTGCAGCATATAGATTTCTCTGTAAATAAAAAGGGTAAAATTTTTTTTTTCATTTCAAACCAGTCCTTAAAATATAAATAGTAAATATAAAGTCTTTAGTAAATATAAAGTGCAAATAATATTTTTAGAATTACAAAACGAATGGCTAACTATAGAAGAACTTTAAAATGAAGTCCCATTCATGATGAGTCTCTAGCACTGTTAAAATTCTTATATTGCACAATTTTTAATTATTTACATTTTTATTTTAGACACCCGGACTCAGGGACAAGCTCAGCATCAATCCAGAAGATAGATTGAGCACCGGTGATACACCGCAGCAAAATAACCAGGTATAATTATGTAATTAATAAATTGAGGCTAGCCGTGGCGCATGGGGGTTGTGTAGTTTAACTATTCATCAGAACAGCTCCATGTATCGCCATATAAAAAATTTGATCACAGACTAACATCAGGTCAGGTGAAGCTAAATAAAGGCTTGTGTTCACATCTTCAGGTGAAAGCGTCGGTGCGCACGGCGCTGCAGACGCTGCCGACGCCACGCAACGACTACGAGATAGTGGTGCCGGAGCACGAGGCGGAGGATGAGCCCGCTCCCGCGCCCGCACAAGAGGACCAGGCCGACCGCGACGCGCGTGCGGCTCACGAGGAGAACCAGCGACGTAAGCGCCATGTAGCAGGATGGGTAGAGGAAAATTAGTGTTAAAAAACCGTACCAGAGTGTAGAACGGAAGGGTCTTGATGGAACGGAGTGTCTTTTTACTAGATCCCCTCTGCCTATTCTTTTAAGTGCTGGATATAGAGTGAAGCTATAATAAATAAATAAATATTTCGTTAGGCTTGGCAGCTCTAGCGCTACGTAGCACGGCAGTGGTGCGCGGCGTGGCGCGGCCGGCAGAGGTGGGGGCGGGAGCCCCGCGCGCCGGGCCCCTCACGCCACTGCAGCGCGCTGAGGAGCTACTGAAAGCCGAGATGCTCACCATGCTGCATTACGACGCGCTGCACGATCCTCCGCCAGGTAATTTATAGATAAACGTGGCCTTGTATGTATTACATATAGTCCGCGTCTCAAAGAAAGACCCTGCAGTTCGTCTAGATCGTCGCGTGTACTAGAGCCTGGTCAGCTGTACGCAGCTCCAGTTTACAGAGCAATTGCTGAAGGCGTAGATAATAATAGATACATCATCTATTATCATCTACGCCTTAAGCAGTTGCAGATGTTTTTTTTTTTTTTCAAAAATACGACCCTGTTTTATTTGTAAGAAAAGTCGAACCAAATTAAATATCTTTTGTTCTTCCATGTGTATTTTGCCCTTGCTATTGTATCATTATAGTACGGCGTGGCGTGTATTTGAACTTGCAGGCGTAGATAAGAAGCGTGTGGTGCAGCAGCAGGCGGCGCACCTGGCGTACCTGGAGGCGCACCCCTACGAGCAGTTCTCGGCGGAGGAGCTGCGCGAGGCGCGAGAGGCGCTGGCGCGAGAAGCCGACACCGTGCGCGCCGGCATGGCGCACGGCGATCTCGGCCTCGACGCCTACACCTGCGTGTGGGAGGAGTGCCTGGCGCAGGTCGGCACAACCTCACACATCGCATACCTATACGCGAAATTACCATGACAGAATAAGAGTTATCTATTTATACTTGTAGCTATATGTATATATTTTGTAGCTGGAAGACAGCCACCAAATGCAACTGGACTCGCTTCAAACGCGTCAATGACTTCTGAATGATTAGCTTTCACAAGCCCGTCAGAGTCCAGACTATAGGCGACGCTTGCAATCGTTAATCCTTCTCCCCAATCAATATGCTATACATTTAATTTCACTTTTATAAAAAAATATTGGTTTTTCTACAGATAATTAAGCTAAGTGTTACAACTTCAATATATTTTTTTTTTAATATATGATGATATTAAAATTTTGATTTTTTGTGTAGGTACTTTTCCTGCCTGGTCAAAATAGATATACGCGTGCTAATCTTGCAAGTAAAAAAGATCGACTTGAGTCCGCCGAGAAGAAACTAGAACAGAACAGAAGTCATATGGCGAAAGAAGCAAAAAAATGCTCGAAAATGGAAAAAAAATTGCGCGTGCTAACAGGTGTCTATATTTTTTTTATATTTATATAAGTCTTAACTGAATAATTTATAAAAATATATGCCACTGGATGCAGTGCTCCACTGACGGGTACCTAACAAAACATAGACTGTTTGTGTAAGAGCTTGGGAAGTGTTTTGGCGGGAGCGTACGAGTGTTGACGCGAAAAGGGCTTAGTGTTAAGTTAATAGTTAATGAGGATATGAGATTCTGATATGTATATATGTTTATAAATTATTCAATTGTCAAATTCAACTTCACATCAACTATTTTATCGTTTAGTGTGTAAATACCGCCAATAAAACTTTAATATTGCTTGTTTTCGTAACTAATTAAAAAAACATTTTTCATAGGTGGTTATCAAAGTAGAACGGCATCTCTTATAAAGCAATTCCAAGAATTACAAGATCAGATTGAGCAAGCCAACTTGGAGTTATCGACATTCAAATTTTTAGCTGAACAAGAAAAAGCTGCCATTCCAAGAAGAATAGAGGTAACACCAATATCGTTCACTAACGGACTATCGTAACTAAGTTCCCTCTGCCGAATTACATTTGTAACTTAACTTTTTTTATGAATCGCCAGTGTAAATTAAATCAGCTTCACACTATATCCCGCACATAGTAGAATAGACAGAGGGAACCTAAGTTAAGACACTCCATACCCATCATTCCGCTGAGTTCTGAAGGCATTGAAAATAATAAATTTTTCTTCCTCAAGTGGGAATCGAACCCACAATCAGTCGCGTTTACAGTCAAATTTTGTGCCCCTACGCCACGACTGACCTCACCAGTCATGACGTGACTGGTCTGACCAGTGTAAATAATAGACTAAATGTTTTATTCTTTACAGTCATTAACAGAAGATGTGAACCGCCAAACCGATCGTGAGAAGCTCTTACAAAAACGGTATGCAGAATTACAAGCCGAGCTCGAAGACTTACATAAAGGACGGCAGGCAAAGGAAGCTCCACCGAAACCTGTCGAAATGGAGTCTTAAATTATATTTTAAACAAAATGTTTAATTCTAGTTAGTTAATGTTATATAATTTTGTCATGCTTTTCAGGAATAAATGTAAGAGAAATATAACACATTATAATTGTTTAGTTTTATTTATGGAACCACATAAACACAAGTTTCATAATTACTGAAATTTCACGAATTTTTAATAAAAAAGTTATAGAAACTTACTTGAAAACAGCTAACAAAAGTATTATGTACTTTTTTATTTTTTTAATAATATACATTTGTTTTTTCATTATTCATCATCACCTGTATAGATAGACTAATTACTACAACTAATATAATTTATCTCATATATCACAGTTTATTTAAATGTATGCGCCATACATATAGAAATTAACATTGAAAAATATTAACATGAGTTCCTTTAAAATACATAGTAGCACAATTAGAACAAATTATGTGGAAGTTAAAATACGGGGCACAGCGTTTAAGTATAAGCTTGATAGTTATAGGCTCGATTCCCGCATGGAGGAATGATTTAATTAATTATTAAAATTAATTTAATTTCTTCGCTCTGGTAAAAAGAAAAAACGCGGCGTTAAGCCTCGCCACGAAGCAAGCAAATAGAATAATGTAGAATTAACAGATTAATAACATATTTACAAAATATATCCATAAACAAGTAAGTATATTATATTCCCTATTTTAAAAGATCATAGTGACGAAACAATGAGTCATTACTACTTCACTATGATCCTTTAGCTTTCATAAAACCCTTTTATTAAAGTAAAAAATAAATAAATATGATTTCGCGCGTATTTGTGTGAAACAGGGTGTCGGATGTTTATTAGATACCAACTTGTAATTATACGCACATGTTTTACAATTCCAAAAAACAATAAATATTAGATAAATACTTAAAAAGAATTCTATTATCTTTACATTTTAAAACATATTTTAAACATGATAATTCCTTAAATACTGTACAAAACCTAAGTATAGTCTGGCAAATATGTTATTGATAATGGGAAGCACGCGAGGCAAACTGCGCAGTATACGTATGCGCAGA
>FAPP01006428.1:0-14275 GCA_001485965.1 Heliconius ismenius | reverse complement strand
AAACAAAATTGAGATATTCGTTAACAATGGTGGGCTTATGGTAGCATCGATGAAAAATTTAAATTTAATTTAAATTATTTTTTGTATTTTCCAGAAAGATTTTTAGTAAGTGAATAGGTATATATTTTTTTAATATTTATAAAAATATAAGGCAATAGCACTTAATAAAACTATTGATATTTATCGTAACTAAAAAAAGTAATGCTTTTTAACATTACATATTTATTTAGGTTTATATATGTTTATAATATGTACCTACTAATTACTAAGTTATAATTTACATGTAATTTAAAAGATTGTGCAATATTTTTTGGCTGTATAAATGAAATTCTTATCCAAATTTGGGTCACGTGCAATATAAAAATATATTATAAAAAAACTATATACGATGTATTTACTAATATAATAATTATTCATTTTATTTATTTATTTTTTGGTAATATTACATTAATGCCTTTAAAATATAAAATGGTGCTAAAAACGATTGTTATTTAATAAATTGTAATAAGTATAAACATATATAAACAGAATAAAAACAATAAGAAATTAAGATGTTTTTTTCTTTTTTTATTTGACACTAATGGCTGACTGGTGACCTTTTAGAATGAACACGATAGAAATAAGTATTTGATGAGACAGTGTCTCATCAAATATAAAAAACATGTTTTTATAACGAGATATTTATCATAATTAAAGGTGTATACAAAATATTAATTTTGTGCTGTTAACTGCTAAATATCGCTTCTGGTCTTGCTTTCCAAATAAAAGTAATTATTTAAAGGACCAAGGAAAGAGTTGTTGAGGTGCAGTGCCACAAGCGTTAGACAGTGGCACAAGCGTGTATACGCAACAATTTTGGATTCGATTCCGATTTGGGGAATGAAATATTTAACGAGACAAAGCGCAAAACCAAAAAATCGGCGGAAAGTGGGGAACGAAAGTGTCTTATTGGGTAACGGAGTGCCTTATCACTCCGCCTATCCTGCTACGTGCGGAATAGCATGAAGCTAAAAAATATTTGAAGGGCTCTGAAGCTGCGCCAATCAATTTGATTTACACTTCTTAAAAACCAAGCCAACGTTTATAAACGCTAAATGAGAACTTCTCTGATGGCGAGTATGTAAGAGTGACAGTGGATAAGGCGAGAGGTATGAAAAGACTACGTAACTTAATGCAAAATCGCAGTGTAAGACACTGACACATTGGATTCCCAGGAAAAAGTATGAAGCTAAAGAAGTGAAATAAGTAAATACATATATACAATTTAAATCATTTAATCGATGCCTTGTTATTTACTTATTATAAGAAAAATATTTTTTTATATTAAAATTATAGAATAATTTTGAGAAGGGCAGTGAAATCCTGAATTCTACGTAACAAATTAATTTATAAATGTCCCTATATATTTAATTAAAATAAATTACTACGTTCGTTCGTACGTCCGTAAAATTATAATTATTTTTTATACCTACTAAATAATATATAAATAGCAAAACAATATAAAGTAGGCGGATTTTTAACACTAAGTTAAAATAAAAAAATGATTAGACACATTTTTTTTCTGTTATCTACAAAATACCTTATTTGTTTAAGTTGTATTTTAATATGCCTCTATTAAAATATAATTTAAATTTACAAGATAAAATATATAAATATATTTACCTACAAATAATGTATACTTTGAAATCATCTAAAACATCAAAACATCTTTTTTTAAATGTAATATTTTTTAATATAAAATATATTAACAAAAGAATTGAATTAATTTTCAAATAATGAATGACATTACAAATTAAAAAATACCTACCTACCATAAATTTAATCAACTCTTTCATTAATTACCTTTAGTATTTACATTCCATATAATAAATACTTTGCAGTATATACAAACAATGCCCATTTTGGCAGCTTCAATAACACATTTACTTGTGTAAATGTATAAAATTATATAAAGAGTAAATGTCAAATCTATACATATAATAAAGTTGTAATATTGCTGTCCGTGCATAGGAGATATTTGCAAAAAAATTGAGGGCGTTTATAACAGAACCCAAAACATTGGGTCATTTTTTAAATTTCTGTCTGTTCGTCGGTTCGTCTGTGCGTTTCAACGGCTTAGCCGATTTAAATGCAATTTTATTTTTTGTATCTTGGCAAACTTCATTTAATTTAGTGTTTGTTTATTTAAATAGGTAGATAAAGAAGTTATATCAATATCAAATATTTTGTTCGATAAAATTGCTACAAAATAATTATGAATGAATTAAAAGAATAATGTTACTAACACTAAGTATTATTCTAAATGTAGATAAAATAATATTTTATACACGTAATTAATAATATTATTATCTAAACATTTGTTAGATATACTAAAAATCCACATTTGTTGTTATTATAAAATATTTCTATAATATTTTATAAGTATGTAAATCATTTATTTTTATTCTGTTAAATAATGTTACTGAATTACAAAATGGTGTGTTTACTTTAACTTTATGAGAAATTATTATAATATTTTGATTATAATTAAACAATTGTTTATTGATAAATAATATTAAAGTGATGTAATTGTTACATAATTTTTTTTTATGAACCAAATTTCACAAAAATCTAAAACACATACAGCCAAAAAGTTTTTTTACTTTATAATGCAACGCAAAAACGAAAAACTTACAAAAATAAAACATTATTTTAAATGAAACATTTATTTTATTATTCCTTTTTAAGTTTCTTCGTGGGTGTTTCTTCATCATCGATGGGACGTTTTAAATTTTTAGATAAATTACTTAAACTTTTCAATTCATTTGTAATACCTCGTATTTTGGCTAAAGTGCTTATTGTTTTTATTATTGTCTTTGAAGAGGGTCCAGGATTTGAATCTGCATCTTCGTCTGATGTACTTGGTAATTTAATTAATGATTTCCTCGGCTTTATGTTTGGTAGAACTGTGAAATTAAAAAATGAATAATATAAAGGCAAAATATTTTTTTAATAATATAAAACTTGTTTAAGTAGTTTAGTGTTCAAATCCTATTTTATTAACGTGTTTATGATAACATACTAAAGTTATAGTTTAAAATTTAAATAAATATAAAAAGATAACTAGAAGTAAAAAAAGAATTGTTTTATTTTATTAAGTCGCCATTTTTCTTTAATTTTTTATTTTCTTTATATTATTATTCATTTATTTTTTAATCTTGCATATTTGAAAAAGATGGTGCACTAGCTACGTATTAATACTTATTATATAAATATTATAACAGTTCCCAACTGCAAATTGACCCTACAACTAAATTTCAAAAATATATTTAATAGTATCATACTGTTTTCAAAAATATGTTTAATATTGTAACAAAAAATATAAACAAAAACATATTTTCACCTTTATTCGCATTTCTCTTGCTTGTACCAATAGGTAGAACGGACAGATCTAACTTTATTTGGCTTCCGAAATGACGTAATGGTTGTGTTGTTGATGCACTTTCAGTTGGTACCGCTGGAATGGTTAGGCAATTTTAGTTTTAGTTGAGGGATGAATATTTTATATAGTAAATCTGGCGGAAGACTGTAAACGCGGCGGTCATGGGTTCGATTCCCACTCGGGGGAATGAATTAATTTAATTTCCTCGCTCTGGTACCAAGATAAAGCGCGGCGTTGATTTAAGCTACTCAAGACCCAATGACTTAAATATTGGGCGGTGCGAGAAAAGTATCGAATCGCAGCACTAGGTTCCTTCTGCCTGCCCTGCTTTATATGCGGGATACAGCGTGAAGCTATTAAATAAATAAATCATACCTGCAATAGCTTTTCCACCAACTGCTTGATTTGTATGTGTTAGTTCCGAATATTTTATATCACACTCTTCTATACGTTTCTTTAGATCAGCTGTAATATAAAAAATAAATGTTTTGAAAAAATATGTTTTAATAAAATTAATGTAATTTATTAGTAAGAAATATTTATAATACATCCATAATTTGTCATTTATGATTTTACCAAAAAAATGAGGCCGTTGTAACGCAACCGCACAGGCAGTAAACGCTGTAAGTTGTGGGTTCGATTCCCACTCGATGACACGCATTATTTTTAGATCCTCGCTCTGGTATAAAATACAAAGCGCGGCATTGACTGAAAAACACAATGTGGAAAAATATGTAATGAGGTGTCTTACAACTAGATTCCTTTTGTCTACAAAAAATTCAAACTTATGATCTGTTGGTCAAAGTTTAATGTTTTGAACACTTACCAATACAATTGTCTTGTTGTTTATGTTTCTTTTGCATATTCTCTATTATTCTTTGCTGAGCCCACGCCAGTCTCTTGTATTCTAACATCTGAAATTAATAGTCAAAATTAATATACTCATACCTCAATGGGATAATTCTATACTAAGAACCATAAGTTCATAATAAGTCTTCACTTAGGAGAAAAGTTAACAGTTAATGTAAATTAAAAAAAAATATTAGCGTTTGTTCTAAACGATTACTAAATAATTGAATTACTAAATAATGCCTTATTAATAATCTTATGAATGAAAACAGCATTCCAAGATCTATTTTAGAGTTGAGTAGAAGAGCGGCAAAAAATAAACAGTCTGCCTTAAACAGATAATGTGTAAATCCATCCTACATAATAAACAGACAAACACAATCTCATGTCCGCAAGTCACACTGTCACCTCATTATTACTGCAACCACCGGCGAGAATAAACGCGTTGGCAGGCTACCGGCTGTCCACTGGAAGCTACCAAGACCCTATCAAATACATACAGTAAAGAACTGACTTTACAAAAATATTTAAAAAACTTACACGTTTATGAAATTTCTTGTACTGCGAAGCTAAATATAATGACAGCTTAGCATTTAGTATGGAACGCCGTCTTAGTTGGATTAATTCCTGGCGTACCCCTAGTGGGGTTGCTAATACTGCTGAAATTAAAATATATTTTATATGAAGACGTTAAAATAATATACATTTTTTATGATGGCTTCACACTGTATCCTGCATATATCAGGATAGGCAGAGAAAAAATAAAAATGCAATTTCTAGAAAGACCCTTAATTTTTTTAGAATAAACATAAAATTAAGATGAGACGATATTAAGACACTTCACTTCCGTGCTTTCTGTGCAATTTTGAATACATTGCGTGGTGAGTGTATAACTTAACGCCACGCTTGTTACCAAAACGCGTTTACAATCAGTAAATCAAAAATATTTTTAAAAAACTAATATTTCAATTTATAATGAATTAATTAACGTATTTACACTGCAACCCACCTTGTGTTGGTCTAGGCGCCGGTTGAGATACGCCCTCTTGCAATTTCTTCCTAAATGCCGGCGAAATTTTATCATCGAAATGTTCTATCGCCATACTGGATATATCTCTTAGCTCTTGTAAAACTTCGTGAGCTCGGGGCGGGGTCTTCGACGTTTCTACTATACGTAGTACGCGTTTTATTTCGTCTATTACCTAGAATTATTGAATTTCGTTTAAAGAAACGAGTAGTATAGCAGCTCCCGCTGTATCCAGCATAGCAGGATAGCTAGAGGGGAACTTAACGTTAAGTCAATCCGACTGGAAAAAGAAAATAATATAATCAATTGCCCGTAGAGGAATCGAATCCACAACCGCCGAGTTGCGTCGCGTCGCGTTGCAGTGCAACGCTGCATAGCTGTGCCACTATTCCTTCATTAAACTTTATTTAAGGAAATCAGTCGTTACAAGTTTATAATTTTAAATACAAGCATCATTTCTTCGCTCTCGTTTAAAGGGAAGGTTTTTCACTGAAGGGAAGGGAAGGGAAGGGAAGGGTTTTCACTGAAGGGAAGAAATCAAAACAATTCTTCCTTCCTTATTAAGTTAAAATACATATTAAAACAATATTCTCACCTTGCCAGGTATAAAACAACACATGTTATGATCGATAAACTTTGAATAAGTCATATTGAGCATTGATATACGCGTCTCTATAGATGTCAGTATATCACAGTGACGGGCCAATGGGTGATGTCTGGAAATAATTTAAATACATATTTATTCATTGTAAAAAATTCTAGTAGAGAATAGGCATCTGTACTTGCTTTTAAATGTTTTATACATAAGTAATAAAACATTGTTTAAAGTAAAATTTTGTATTTTCTACCATGCAACAGCCACTACCAATGCTAAATAAATAAATATATATTTGCAAAATAAATATTAACAAAATATGTTTACAATTACAAACCTTCTCTCGGATTCTCGCCTTGGCAATTGTGCCTTCACACTTTTTAGAGCTAATGCATGTCTTTTTTCTATCATTAAGAAACCTCTATTGAGCATACACATGGATATTTCATTGAAAGATTTTGAGACCTGAAATAAATGAAGCAAAAACTTTGTATCCATTGTTTTGAAGGAGTGCAGAATGCTAATATTTTTTTAAAATAATTTATATCAGTTACACCACCATATATTTTACAACATATACACCATTTATCTTATTATTACTTCTACTATTTTTAAAGTGCAATGCATATTATATGCATCAAAGGGTCCTCCTCTAGTACATGTAATTAAATACCACTCTTTCTGATGCAACATGGTAAGGATTACCTGTAAAGAGGAGTCCCTACACAACACTTTAATATAGTTAACAAATTATACTAACATTGTCATAAATAATAATAAAAAAAATACCACTGTGATAGTAGTAATTTTTTAATTCATGAGAAAAATTTTAATTCATTAAAAAAAAATTAAATGAGAAATATTATTTTATAATATTTTCAATGGAGGCATAACAAGATTTGTTATTATTATTTTATCACCATGCTGAAATAATATGGATAAGAGAAAATGTTAATAATAAGAATGCTTTATTTATTTATTTTATTATTTCATATAATACAGTAAGACATTAGGTATCTTTATGTGTAATTTAATTATGTAAAAAGTTAGATATAAAATTAAGCCATTTTTCCTTCAAATTATATAACATTTTTACAATAAAATAAAACATAAATAATTGATTGCCCCAAAATATTTTAATTAACAAAAAAGCATTGAGTCATATATCCTTGATGTATTCAAAAGCCGGAAATCAATTCTGATCTCAAAAACATGTGTAATTTAGAATTTTAAATTTATTTAAATTTTCTTGTTATCAAACAAGGGAAATACGTTACATTATAGAAAGACAGGTTCTCGAAGGTATGATCTTTAGTGTTAATTATAGAACAACTACAACTGAGTACAAACACGACTTGATTTTAATAATACATAATAATCTATAAATAAAATTTACTTACCAATCTGTTTTTAGCAATTTCATCGTACGATAAATAAGAAAATATATTTTCAAGTACAAGCACGGGTAAGCTGAGTAAAGTCATTTTTATTAAATTAATAAATCACTTAAACGAGTGTTGTGGTATTTATTTTTAGCATTTTAGCACATGAAGGAACGACACGAGAAACTGTTTCTATTCTACTGCAATGTTTACTCGTGAAATAATGGAACAACAAAGTTTAATATTCGCGATGTTTCTTTCTAGTTTCGATGAGTAGAAAATCGACAATCGACATCGTACGCAGAATAGCTTGGTCTTTTTCTTACTTATATATTTATTGAGGAGAGTGAAAGAGAAGTTGCTAGAAGCTTACAAATAGGTGTGTTTAAAATAAAAATAGACAGTTTGACATCACGCTCATGACACATAATAAGGTGCTGCCATTAAATATTTGTACTTATACTAATAAAATTGCCACATTAAAATAAATTTGTAACATATTTTTATTAAGCTTAATTAAATATAGAGGCCAGTCGTGGCGGAGGGGCACGAAGTGCGACTGTAAACCGACTGGTTGTGGGTTCGATCCTCACTCGAGGGAATAAATGTTGTGTGTAATTATTATTGGATATAATATGGATATAGTCTGTAAGTTTACTCAATAAATAATATTATTCATAAAAAAATGTATACCTTTATATTTTCGAAAAGTGCTGACAAGTATTGATATTGTAAATTATCACAAAAAAGGACTAAAATTTATTAATTTCACGTTGTATGTAACATAATGTTAAGAGACTCCGTTCCCCACTTTCCGCCAAATTTTTCAAAGCATTGCATTATGTGGCAGAACTCAACGCCGGACATTTGCCTTGGTGAGATTGAGTGCAGAAGTGAAAGTATTAATAAATAATAATTCACTCCCTCGAATGGGGATTGAACCCTCAACCGTCGCGCTACAGTCACAACATTGCGTACCTGCGCCACGACGATCTCTAATAAAACTCACTATTTTTTTTATACTAAAATTATAAAACAAGATACTATAATTGAAAATATCTCAAAAAATGTACCTTTTTTCTTGTACATCATAGTTATCAGCTTTCGGTAGTCAATAAAGGACAGAAAAGTTGAAACAAAATTCAACAAAAAACATTGAATCATTTAATCAATCCAGAAATATATATAAAGACGTAACACCATTAATAATTAAATTAAAAAACATTAACAATTAACTGAATGTTGGGAGATCACAGTGTTTCTTTTTAACATGGAAACGTAATGATGTGTTGTACTTAGTTGCGAACGGACAGACTTCACATTTAAATCTCTTTTCTGACGAATGTTTATATTTGTGCTGAACTAAATTAGCTGGGAGTATAGTGGCATAATCACACTGATCACAGGAATATCTCTTTTTTCCTGTTACATGGGCTTCTTCATGATATTTAAGTATATACTTATTCATTGTTTGGAAAGGACACTGCGTACATTGTAACTTAACACCTTGGTCTCTGTGCCTTCTCTTGTGTTTTTCCATAGCACCTTCATAATATGTTTTGTATCGACAACCGGGAAAATCGCAGTTTAATGTGTGTGCATTTTTGTGTCTCAACATGTGCTGTGTCATACTAGCACGATTGGACGTTTCGAATTCACAATATTTGCATTGAACTGAAGTTATTGTGTGAAAGTTTTTAAAATGCTTATCTAGCTCGTTTCCAGGAACCATTTCACCACAAACTTGGCACTGTGTCACTGCTACCATTAAGTGATTTTGTTCGAAATGCAACTTCAATTCATCCCAGTTGTTATAATTTTCCGGACATTTTGAACATTGGAACGTATCTGAAATGTCTGCTTCCTCTTTTTTTATTTCCAATAACTCATTTCCTGTTTCACCATTTTGAATTATCCCGTGTGCTATGTTAATATGGCGGCATAATTCAAATTCATCTGGAAACTTCTCTGGACATTTATCACATTGTTGTTCGTTAAGTTTCGTAGTATTTGAGGGATGTTTTATTAAAACGTGTCTTCTATAACTTTCTTTAGCTTTAAAAATTTTGTGGCAAAAGGCGCATGTGTATGACACTTTTAAATGGACTTTTAAGTAATGTGGCTTTAATTGTCGTTTATCGTGAAATGTTTCATTGCACAGATTGCACACAATTGTTTTTGGGGACTGTATTTTGTGTGTACATCTTAAATGTTTGCACAAACCGCCTTGTGAAGCGAATATGAGACCGCAAATATGGCACTCTTGGACCATTCTCCTATGACTATGATTTAGATAACTTTCTCTAGTTTCGAATTGTTTATCGCAGACGTCACAATACGACCCCTTGTCGTGTTTCCGTCGAATATGCCGTTTTAAACTTTCAATTTTATCATATGACAAGTTGCAAATTCGACATTTCAGACGAAAATCTTCTTTTAGGGCATTATGCTTTCTCCTCATATGTAGTTTTAAGTAATTGAGCGATGAAAACACTAATGGACACTCTTTACAAGTTATTTCACCTGTAGTTTCATTTTTAATGTTTTCGAGTAAACTTCCCGATTCTGCTTTGACTTCATCTTCATCGTTAACACGATGTTTTCTTTGCACATGTCTTGCATAAGTTTCTCTTTTCGTAAAAACTTTTGGGCAAAACGGACAATTATACCACTGGTCTAGCACCGGTTTTTTATCAATTGAATGCTTCCTTTGAATGTGAACTATTAGACTTCTATATTTATCATAGGTTAAACCGCAATCTTTGCATACATGCTTGAAAGAATCTTCAAAAGAACCATGCTTTCTCCGCATATGCATTCTTAATCTGGTAATTCCTTTGAAAACTAAAGCACAAATTTCACATGTTCTTTCTTCACCATCATCGTTCGATGAATCAGGCCCATGTTTTCTTTTTATATGGGCAACCAAACTATTCTTCTGTTCGTATGACATAGAGCAATAATGGCATATATATTTGAAGGATTTCCGAAATACTTTGTGTTTTCTTTTTTGATGCATTCTTAATGTTTTCGTTGATTGAAACACCAAATGGCAAACTTTGCAGACATAATTGGGCGCTGGTGCGATAGGTCCGAAACCTATAACACTTTTATCACTTATAATGCTTTCGAATGTAAGTAACACTGCTTCACGATTTTGTTCTTCAATTTTAACTACTGGTTCTTGACTGTCTTCACTTTGTGGACCTTCTAACATTAATCCATTGTCGTTTGCAAACTGTAAAATGAAAAGATTTTTTTTATTGTAATATTATATTGAGGTGGTTATGTTGCAGTGGGACATCATTTGGACCTGCACCTGCACTTCGACAAAAACGACCTTGTGTGTTCTATTCCCACTTGATAGAAGAATTGTTATGGTTTCTTCACTCTGGTAAAAAGAAAAAGTGTGACGTTCAATTCTGCCATTTAACACACAGTTTTGAAGCATGTCTTTACACTAAGTCTGACTCTACCTACTTTGCTTAAAGCAATTTTAAATAAATTAATAGATTCTTCCATGAATTTTTTTTATCATTTGCATTGAAATTGTTGTAGTACAGAGGCACAAGCATGCCACTTTAAAAGTGATAGTTGTGGGTTTGATTCTCATTTCTGGAAATGAAATCTATACTTATAATAAAATCATAACAGATTGGTGTATGTACATGAAAGATAAATAGGAAGAAACTATGTTATGGCCTTTAAAATAATGATTTTTAAAATTTCACTAGTTAACAATAATCAATAAACAAAGATAATAAAAATTTCACCAGGTCTTGCTAGACATAACAAAAGAAAATAATTTGTACTCCCAAGTGGCAGTCAAAGTCAAGACCACATGATATCCTACTATGCCACAAGGGTTAATTTTAAATATATTATATATTACATCATTGAAATCCAGTTCAACTTCAATGTTTTCCACTTTTATATTAACTTCTGGGTCCAATAGTTGCTTCGTATTCACTTCACTTTCTGTTGTAGATTCAAATACTGTTGTTATGGGCAATGTAATTTTTTCTTCAATATCTTTAAATGGATCTTCTTGTTTTTTCTTTTTTTTCTTCTTCTTTGTCTTTATTTCATATGTCATAGGTTCGTCAGGGAGGAATGAAGTTGGGTCCTTTCTACTAGCATCATCTTTATCTGCTTTAACATTGTTAATATTCATTTTATCTTCTTTTATTGACATATTTTAATAATTATTCTATATCTGAAATTAAATTGAAATGTTTCAATAAGCATTTCTAAGGTAAAATTATGTTTTACTGGCAACCCTTCCAGTGCTTTGTTGTTTTGTAATGAATATGATAGGAAATATTGTTTTTACTTTTAGTATTTATGGATTGATTTAACTGATTTTAGACATTTTTTCAGGTATAAGGAAAAAATTATACCAAATGCTAGAAGCTGTTTATCAATCTATTAAAACCTTTTCAAAGTCTTTTTCAAATGTTTATGAAAAAAAAGTCAAATTCTTCTCTTCTTCATATAAGCAATGTTAACACAAAATTTTAGTTTTATATTAATATAAATAAAAAAATAATAAATCATGACTAAATTCTTATAACAATGTTCTAAAGAAGCTCTTTAGTATCACTAATATTTTATTCATATTTTTATTTATTTCAAGTTGTAGAGTCAACTTTCAATGAAGACAGATCTTTTAATAATGATTATTAATAAACAATAACAAACAATCTAATAAGATATTCTTTATAGCCTCTTATAAGATTCTATTTAGATACAAAATATAAACATGACATATAAAATGATAACACTACTGAGACAGACGGAAAATAATTCAACATCAATACTCAAAGATAAGATAAATAGAGACGACAGGATTAATATTATTCGTATATAAAGCATGGATTTGATGGTTATAACATTAATTGGTCATAGTCTTTTTTGGCATATAAAAACAAAAGAATGTAGTTATAAACTTTGTATGATATTTTATTTTATTTGTAAGTCACAAGACACAAATTCATCTCTTAAGTGATATTGCAAAATACACGTCATTAGATCGTAAAACTTACCTTAATTCTATAATAAAATTCTATCACCAAAATTCACAACATAAGATACTATAGCCGTATTAAATATTTATAATAAAATTTTAAACTTTATTCATATTCATAACATATTATTCGTTTCTAACGCCTTTGTGGTAAAAATCAATAATTATATTATTAAAAATCATTATGAAAAATGAAATAGGCAATATGGATGTGATTATTGACGTTTTTCAAGAATGTGTATGACATTTAATAAGGTGTTGCTGTTCATTGTGTGATGTGTGTTGATTTTTTTAATAAAAATATAATTATTATATAAATAAAAATAAATACTTTTAAAATAATTTCCTGAAAATAACAAAATTTACACTTCGAAAAAAATATCAAAGTAATTAATTATGTAAAGTATTTAAATAAATATATCTAATTATGAATTGACGTTTGTCGGCAATGGAATGTCATAATATGTCAAAATTAAAATACTTATATTGTGCTAATTCTAACCTCAACCAATCATCTATTTGTTTATTCTTATCATAATAAAAATGCTATTATAGCTTCAATAAATGATTAGCATCAACAATGTTTCGGACACTACAGCTTCTTCGTTTAAGACAAACTATAAAAACGATTCCTATAATATCTTCAATTCATAAAAGATATTTTAACGTATCCGCAGGTAAAATGAAGCTTGTAAAACTTTTTATTCTGATGAAATTCATATAAATATTGAAATAAGGGCCAAATTTTTCCTAGGTTTATGGCATGGTGAGTACGAATGGCAGGATCCAAAAACAGAAGACGAAATGTGAGTATAAGTGAAATAAGAATATCGAACATTCAACAACAACAACAGATCATAACTTAATCTTTTTAATAAGTAATACACAAACGACTAACTATATTTATGCCTATTACTGTGAAATCGAACCTAAACTTTTATAACTTTAAATATGATGACTTGTTTCCAGAGTAAATGTGACTTATATTGACAAAGATGGCAATAAGACTACAGTGAGAGGAAAAGTAGGAGACAATGCATTATATTTAGCACATAGATATGGTATTGAAATGGAAGGTAACGCTACTTTTTATTTATTTACATTAACATTTTTCAAAATTTTTCAACATTGCAAACATTGTGTGTTGAGTGATGGCACTTAGATCTTGATATCATTTTTAAGTATTATTTTCCTAAAAGAAAGAAAATTTCTCTTCGTTCTCTTTTTCTTTCATAAAAAATTAAATTCTGCTATTTTAAATTTTATTTTATATTTCCTAAAAGAAAAGTATAACAATAATTCATTCCCCTTATTGGGAAATAAAACCCACAACTCTTACACTTACACCAAGCAACATAATTTATTTATCATATTTATTTATGTTACAGGAGCGTGTGAAGCTTCATTAGCTTGCACGACATGTCATGTATATGTCCATGAAGATTATCTCGATAAACTCAAAGAACCAGAGGAAAAGGAAGATGATTTATTAGACATGGCACCATTTTTGAAACAAAATTCTAGATTAGGTAAGAGGCTTTTAGTAAAGTCACTCACACACACACCATTTTTTTTGGAAACAATTACAATTTAAACAATTTTATCAATGGAAACTACAGCATTTAAAATATTAGAAATGTTGCAATAGTTCTAAGTAATCCAAATATGTCTTATTTATTTTGAAAGATAGTAAGTGGTAGTAGTAATATGAAAATAAAAAAATATATTCATTAAAGTTAAGATGTTTTCAATAATAAGTTGCCTTACATCTATTTTAGAAATAGTTGTGGGTTCCATTCACACTCCTGAAGAATGAAGTAGCCACTCTCATAATATAAAGCATAGTGCTGAGTCTTGCACAAGCAATGCTTTGAAAATTGGGCAGTACATGAAAAGTGTCTTAACATTAGCTTCCCTTGGCCTACCCTGCTATAAACAGGATATGGCATAGTTTTTATTATACAGGATGGAAGAG